>JAQZBX010004178.1:0-53081 GCA_029593785.1 Cabassous unicinctus | reverse complement strand
ACTTGCAAGTTTAAGAATTAACTGAAAGTAAAACTAACCTTTTATAGTGAATTTTCTGCTTTCTCAGAGCTCATAATTCTTTGGATCAATAACTTTCCCAGATACCTTTCTATGAGGTCATTATTCAACAAATATTGAGGACCTATATTAAGTGCTAGGCCCTGTGTATATAATGATATAAAAATGACACAAACCTTGCCCTCAGGAAGCTTGTACTTGTGAACAGGGCATTAAAACAAAATGTCCTAAGATTCTCTCCAAGTGTGTGTGTGAAAACTTTTATTTTAAAGAAAATTTTAAGAGTTAGAGGCCATCAGGAGACAGCAGATTACATTTGATTTGAAGAAATTATTTTTTATGTGCTCACTTTCTCAGTTCTCAATGTCTGACTTATTATATCTCAAAGAATCTGGTTCAAATGTTAAATTTCATGCTAAGAGGATAATGAAATACTGGAATTAGTATGAGGAGCTATGATAAATTTCAAAGCTTAAATTCTTTTTTATGAAATGTAAACCTGAAAGCTTCTTCCCATCCCAATCTAAAGTCACTTGTTTTACCATTAACAAACCACTTCTGAAACAGCCATGACTTTCATTACCCCGCATGGTGGAAAACATCCTGTGGACAGTATCTTCATGCCCTTAAATGATTCCTTAAGTCTGGCCATTCCACAATGCATTTCTGTTGGTTGACTCCTAAAGACCTTACCACCAACAACAATACCTTCAGCATAGCACTCATGTTCAGCACAGGTTCATTCTATATTCAAAATGTTCAATTATAGCCCTCATGCTGTCATTTCTGTTAGGATAATAATTTCAGGTATGGATGGCTCTTTTTCTGTAGTCTAAAACCAACCAAGGAAAGGAGAAATTAGACACAGATATGCCAAAATATTTCATGCTTAAAGGCATTCAACTTTCCATTGCATGGAAAAGTATTCAATTCCTTTCCATGCAACTTATAACAAGGTATCTATGTGCTTGTTATTTATTTTTCTGAATCGGCAGTTTGGAACAACTTTTGAGGATTCATTCATCCTCCATGGTGAGCCATCTTGTGTTGTGTTCTGAGAAGTATTACATATAGGGAGGAAAGCAGCATTCTTGCTGACCTACACATTAGCCAAATAGGGAGTGCATGGTAATGTCTGTTGTCTTTTCCATCACCATCAAGCTCAAATTAGGACCATAAAAGTTAACCTGTACCAAAAGATGCTTACAGAAAACCATTAAGCTCTGCCACTGCAGGGAGAGAGGTATGAGAGAAGAAGAGGAGGAGAGACTCATTGTCCTATGATGGAGTATAGAGGCTGCTGACTGGAAAAACACAACTGACTGTTTCTGATGAATGATGAGACAAAAGACAAAATGACAGGAACAGTGCAAATGAAGTGGTCCTTTTTAGGACGCCATGCCAAGCAGAAAGCCTCCAAAAAATCCCCCAGTCACAAGAACATTCTTCTTCACAAATGATACCACCTCCTCAGCTTTGCTTTTAACTTCAGTGGGTATTTGGTTGCTCCTTCAGCTGCTTCTTGGCTTTTTTCATATCTTTCTCTATTCACTGCCAGTCAACTTTGATATACTCAGTATGGTTTGCAAAGCTGAAGGAGAAAAAAATCCACTTCCCACAGCTGTTGCAGCCAACTTTAAACCTTCGGGAATATGAAACCTGTGCACCATCCTGTGACACCTCCAATTAGCAACTGGGTTGCTATGCTATAATTTTCAACAGAAGGCCCAGATTCCTGTCCAAACAGCTTGCGCCACCATGGCTCCTTTTTAGTCAATTCTGCAACGTCCAGTGACTCAAAGTTTTCTTTAAAGTTTCCTTGACTGGATGCAGCCATTTTGGTGAGCTCATCTTGTGAGGACACCCTCAGAGTCTCTGCGAGAAGACATGTGATAAGGCGTGACATAGTCACTGCCACCATCAGGGAGTATTGATGTGCTTTTAACATCAATCATGCAAAAGCATCTGTGTAGGAGTGCTTTTTGTATTTTATTTTTGGATGAATTTCCTTGTTTACGTTTCTCCAGAACCGACCCTAAAGCAAGAATTTGAGTAAAAGGTATTGGGACAGTGAAACAGGGAAGACAAGCCAGCCAAGTGTTTGTTATCATGGAAGTTCCTCCTTTAGGTACCTAAGGCCTAATCCCATGGGGGAACCCTGATAGCCAATATAAAACACACATCAGGTTTTTTCACCCAAAGGACACAAAATGAATGTATTTATACACTTATTCCATCAGTTATTGTTTGAAACCTGCTGTGCTGGGAGGGGAATTTTTAGGTTTAATTCTGGATTTCTAGGCAGATGACAAAGTAAACTCTAGGGGCCCTCCAGAAATGAAATGTGGGTGCTGGAAAGTGGAAGTCACCAAAGTACTAAGGGCAAAAGGCTATGGTGTAGTGCACCAATAGCATCTGCTTTAAGGATGATTGCAAGGAAAAATGCTGCTTATATTTTTACAAATCTATCCCCACAAGTAGAAAGGTGTATAATATATGAAAGTTTTAGTAGTGTTGAAGTTTCTGTTCCTTTATATAGTCCTCTAAATTGTTCTTACTGCTTTCAAGGAGCTTTTGCTTATTTTAATATTATTTGATTCTCATAAAACCTCTGAATATATGTAAGGCTGATAGAATCATCATTGTTGTGTTACAGATGAAAATCTGAGTTCAGAGGAATTAAGCACTGTGTGATATGGCTATAGTGAAAACTTGGATCTTCTGATTCCTACTGTTCTTTCCATTTAACTGCAGTAAAAGAACATTTAGCTTGCCCATGTCTTTCTCAGTGGTAATTCATTTAAAAATTAAAATTATTTTACTGCAATTCAGAAGCAATTAAAATATTTATCATTTGCCAATTATTTATCTATTAAGCAAAAAGATACCATGCAGAGAATAGTCTCCTTTCTTCCTGGGGATGTAAAAAGTTGTGGGCAAATACGAAGACTGGGATTGGCAAAGTTGGATCATGCTGGGTGGGGTCACTGGCTTGGGAGAGGGGTCATGTCACAGTAGAGACAGATGAGTGCTATGGAAACTAGACTGAAGGGTCATTAAGTGGATCAGGGCATATTGCAGCCAGGCAGTCAGAAATACAGAAGGGAGATTATTTAATCAGTAGGTAGGCATACTGGAACAAGAATGCAAATTGAAAAGATGAGATAGGTGATCAAAGGTTTGGAGGATGAGAGATAAATCACAATATACCAAAAAATGTCGAAGGGATGACAAAACAGAAGGCTAGTCATGAGGTAATTAATCTGGACAACAGAAAAAGGGATTCTGCTGTAGGAAAGAATTAGAATTTTGCAGGTAGTATGGTCATCTGATGTAGGCAACAGAATTTAAGAGCCTAAAGTTTCAACACTTTCTGGAAGCCTCTTAAAAATCTTCCTGCTCCAGCAGAAAGCAATTCCATGAAATGGCATTTGGGAAGAAAACTGTTCTATTCACAGTTCAAAACATTTTTAATATATCTGTTTCACTGAAAATAGGTCACGTATAAAAGTTATGGGCTTAAAATCATTACCATCAGCTGCAGACATGCATTACACATTTAATTGGGAGAGAAGATATTAGTACTATTTTTCAAAGCCATTATTAACAAAGAAACACTCAGGCCAGACCTGAGCTCAAGAAAGTGGTTCTTATCTGTAGCACTTGCAGAAATTGCAAGTCACGTGAGGTGAGCATTCATAGGCAGGTGTCCCTGGGTTGGTCTGTCCATTCTGAAAACCACTAGAGTATTGGCTGCAACACACTTTGGGGCCACTTTAGCTCAGAAAGCTTATTTTTGTAATATTGGAAGAGAAATCTTTGAACTTAAGACTTGAAAAAGACAAAAGGATTTACTCAAAAATTCTTAGCCCAAACAGTGAAAGGAATTATTCCATAGTTCATATCACAGTTATCTTAAACATTAATACACAATAAATTATAAAGAATATGCAATGCAATTTTGATGCAAGCCTGCCATCTGTCCCTAATAGAAATTGGTGAAACCCTTGAGCAGTTTGTGGTAAAGGTTCCTGTCTCTTTCCTGATATGGTTTGACTGTCAACTCTTGCTTAATTTGGCCTGATTCTAGCCCAATTACTATTGTTTTTCTGTGCCACACACATTCTGTGCCATCTGTGTGTGTTAGAGTACGCATCTGTGTGTCATATTGAATGTAAGTTTTCAAACAAATTGCCTAGGACTCTTGGTTCCTGCCTATAAACAGATTAAAAACATCCTTTCCATCTTTACTTCTGATGTCCCTCTTTTCTCTATGGCTTCATTCAACTTAGTTTCACTGCTTCCCTCACTTCTTCCTTCCTCTATTACTGGTGCTGGTGGGAAATGAGAGACTGAGGGGTGCACAGAAGAAAAGTTTTCACCTACTGTATTTTTTACACTACTCAGATATTTTCTTCTAGTTGTGTAACTCAGGATGATTTTACTTACTCCAATATCCCCTGAAAAATGTTTCCAACATATAACTACATGACATAAATTCTCCATATGTGCATTGCAACAATCTGTGTATCTCTCTGGGCTGCATAGCAGTGTTAGAAAAGGAGATTTACAGTGCCTGGTTTTTGTCATAAAAATAGCATCTCCTTGAAATGATATAATCTGAACATTTCCCTCCATTGCCCATAAAGCATGGTAATTTCTAAGGTATCATATCAAATATCCCCCCAGTTAGCTCAGGATTCTATTCTTTGACCTAATTTGCATTGTCCTCCAAATTTTTCATGGGCTGAACATAAGATGAAAGACAGGTAACTCCATACTCCATTGATTTCCAAATTCTTCTTGGTTAACAGAGATGCCTCACATAGGAAAAGCTTCCTTATTAAGTAGAGATTCAAGTACAGTTTAGTTTGAAACCAGCAAAGCAGTTTTTCTTCAGTTAGACAAGCTATTACTTGAAAAGATGAACTTAAATTCATAGCTAAGTTAAGGCTTATTGTCTCCTTTTTGTGGGACTTCTGGGTTAATTCTTATGGCATAGAACTGCTAAAGCTGACACAAGGTGACTGGACAGAATAAATATTTTTAGAAGACTTATGCTTTGATTAAGAGGTTATAGTTTAGTGTTTCCATTGCACTATCACTGAGAAAATATAATGCAAAATATAATGCTGTTTGTTTACCCAGGGTGCTTAACACAAGATACTTTGGAATGAGCATGGATTGTTATATTTATGTTAAAATCCTGCATTAAATAAAGTCTATACATGAATCCATTTCAGGACAAAAAACAAGTTAGATAAAAGCTATCAGCATATATGCAAAAAGTAACATTTAAAACAAAACATTAAATTTAATTTTGTGATATATATATATATATATATACAAAACACCACAAGTTTTTAAAAGTTATAAAAATAGATCAGATTCTAGCTACCTCCACAATAGTTAAATGTTGAAGATATGGTTTTTATTTGAAACTAGAAATCAACAATAATTATCAATATGAATCAATAAATTAATAAACCAGTAAATCAATGTGGAGAAATTGCCAGGCCTCTTCTGCTGCCCCTCCAGATCTTCTCTCTGCCCTTCTTACTCTGCTCTCCACAGGGAAGGCTAAGCTGTATGAACTCATCAAAGGGCCTGCTTGTCCCCTGTCTTGTGGCCAGATTCTGTGAATAATGTGGAGCACTAGGAACTCAGAGGGAGGGAGGAGACTGAGGCCAGGGTTCCTTAGCCCCCTCTCTGTAGGTTGCCATTGGCTGGCTGTTTTTCATAACAAAATGTCACAGTTCTTGCCAGTCTATTTACACAGGTCTGTTCTAGTTTGCTAGGCTGCCGAAAGCAATATACCAGAAATGGGTTGGTTTTAACAATAGGGATTTATTAGCTTACATGCTTACAATTTTCAGGCTGTGAAAATGTCCAAAATGTCCCCAAAGACTGGCTACTGGCCATCCCGGACTCCTCTGTCACATGGAAAGGCACATAGCAGTGTCTGCTGGTCTCTCCCTTCTCTTCCATGTTTCATTGCTTGCAGCTTTTTGATTCTGTGGCTTTCTCTTCGTTTGAATTTCATTCTTTTATAAAGAAAGACATTTAACATTCACCCTGAATGAGATGGATCGCATCTTGACTACTCACCAAAAGACCTACTTAAAATGTGTCCACCACACAGGAATGGATTAACTTCAAGAACATTCTTTCCTGGGGTCCATACAGCTTCAATCCATTACAAGTTCTCTTCCTGCCCATGCCTGTCTCCAAGTCCTGGTCACTTCCTCTCTCCTTTTACCCCTTTGGGATAGTAACAAACCTTGTTGTTACTAGTCATTGGGTACGGCAGTATTCCTTAGAATTCTGCTATTCACACCTTGTTAAATAATCCTTTTATTAAACTCCTCTTAAATTATCCATTTTGAATCTGCTATCACTTTCTGCCAGAACCCTGAAGGATTCAGAAAATACTGGGCAGAATGAAGAGAAGCTCTCCCAATATTTCAATTTATTAGATGTGTAAACCTAAGCAAATTATTCAACTTCTTTAAGCCTTACTTTATCATGGGTCAATGAGGATAGTCATTCCCAATTTTGGAAGTCAGAATAATGGACCCCCAAAGATGTACACTTCCTCATCCCCAGAACTTGTGGCTATATTATGTTACATGGCAAGGGCGTAATAAGGTTGCAGCTGGAATTAAGGATGCTAATCAACTGACCTTAAATTTAAGAGTATCCTGGGTTACACAGGTGGGCCCAATGTAATCATACAGGTTCTTAAACGTAGAAGAGGGAAGCAGAAGAAGCCGTGCAATACAGGAAAGACTTGACCTGCCATTGCCGGCTTTGAGGATAGAGGAAGGAGCCAGAAATCAAGGAATGTGGATGGCTTATAAAATCTGTAAAAGGCAAGGAATTAGATTGTCTCCTAGAGCCTCCAAAAGGAGAGCAGCCCTGCTGACACTTTAATTTTGACCCACTGAGACCCTTTTTAGGTGTCTGATACCCAGAACTGTTAAGATAATAAATTTGTTTTGTTTTAAGCCAAGTTTATGGTAATTTTTTATACCAGTAATAGAAAAACAATATCCTATTTTACTGGCTTGTTTTGAGAACTGGTTGAAATAATGTAAAGCCCAGTATTTCAAACATGGACACTGGAGGTAGATAGATGTTTTTTGAGCAAATATATTTTAAAATAGTAACTGTTTTCCTTGATCGAGTTACTTAACCTCACTTAATTTCCTCATCTTCATGTAGAGAGGTAATACCTGGAAATATTAAATTCCTGAGAATTTCTTCTTTATACTTCCTTATACTTGATAATTTCCCTAGTTAGCCAGAGTTATAGACATTGCCTCTAGAATTAGGAATGTATTTGAAAATGAAAGGATCTTGATTATCAAAAGGAAGGATTGAAGGAAGCTGGGAAGAGAATTTTTGCCACAATAGTAAAGCTGAAAGGTCAATAGAGGTAGAGAAAGACAGCACTGTTTTCAATCCTGGAGAGTCTAGAAGAGAACCACCAGGATTGTGGGGAGGGAAAGGGGAGGTAAGAACACGGGGTTAAGAATGAGGTGAAAGGAGCAGAGCCTTCGACCACCACCATTTACCATCTCCGGCAGGCCACCCTACCCCATTTCACCCTACCCCATTCCACTCACGTCAGGAGTGCAGAGAAAATGAGTTGGCTGTCTTGGATTCTGTGCTGATAAAAGCTTTCCATTGAAAGAAAATCACTAATGATGGTCCAGCAGAAAAACACGTTGCTTGACTGCAGTCTTCGCAGAAACTTATATGAAATAAACTATGTTGACAATCCCTTCTCCCTCATGACCAATTTCACTCAAGCACCATATTATCTCCAGAGTGGGGAATCTCTGGCATCTGGAAAAACATGTGCTAATGCTGAAAGGAAACTCCCTGCTCTTGTCTTGAGATTGAACAATAATGAAATAGCACCAGCCTATACCCCGTGCTCCCCTCACCATGTAAATGGGGATTTAATAATTCACATACCATAGGATTGTTGTAAGGGTTAAATGAGATCCTGACTTTCAAGTTCTTTTCTAAGGTTCTGGCAATAACAACAATAGCAACAAAACTAACTTTCAGTGAATTCTGTGGTTCCATGGCATTCAAAAGAGTTGAATTTCTTCTTTTCTTTCTTTCTTTTTTTTTTTTTTAACTTCGTTTCTTTCTTTTTGTTTTGCCAATAAAAACAAGAAGTATAAAACGCAATAGATTCAAAAGGTGAAGAGTTAAAAAGTCTCCCTTCCTCCCCTGCTCCCAGCAGAGCAATTACCCTTCCAGGAGGCATCCACTTTCATAGATTCCTGTATCTTTTCAAAGTATTCTATAGATTTATAAATATTTATTATTGTTTTCTCATAAATAATAGCACATTATACTGTTTTCTTCCCTGTCTCTTTTGACTTAATATGTTAGAGTGTTTTCCATACTGGTACCTATAGCTCTAGTTAACTATTATTAGGAAAGTGAAATGTAAACTGTACAGTGTTTATGGCATTAATTTTCTTTAAGCCAATAGTATTTATCTGGGAACTAATTTGGTCCTAAATGGTCCAAAATTCCATTAATGTTGATTATGAGTTCAAACTCACATTAAGATTTCTTTCACTTTTGTTCTGATAGTTTGTACATTTTAGCAGGAAACACCTCATGTGGTTTTGACCAGTTCTCTCTAGGTTGGCTGCTTTTAGACTCAGAAATATCCTCCTCTTGTAGAATTGGCAGCAAGCAAAGGCAGACAAAGCCTGCTAGATGCATACACTTGTGATAATTGCCACACTTCAAATTATTTACATAGGACCATGTTCATTCAAATGGACTCTTTAATTGGCAAGCAATGAATATAGACTAGAGAGCCCATTTTAATTTATGACCGTAGATGGATGTTAACCTAGGGTTTGTGTTTATAAATGCACATTTCTTCCACAGTAAGCAGGATGAGCAGACAAGTAGGAGGTCTAACCAGCTGCCACAAACGTGGGCCCTTAGGGCCTGATCACAGAGGCTGGATGGACTTGCCTATCCTGTGCAAGTCCAACTCCTGCTTGGCTCCCTGCGCTGAAGTCACCATCTTTTGGGCTGACATTCAAATTTGGTATCATTTATCTACATGAACAGGTGCTCCCATAAAATGAGCCGCATAAAAAGCAAATGCTATGGCAGAGCTCAATGATTTCTCACTTGATGTTTGTGTAGAGGGTTTGTTTGGAGACAACCAGGGTTTTTCCTGCAGTCTAAAGAAGCTAAAGGGAGAGAACACACAGATCAACATTTTCCAGTGCAGAATAGCTTAAATGTCTAGAAGATTTTATTCTAAATAACTTCTTTAAAAACACACCTCTGAAGCCTTTCTGGATTGCAAATCTTCGAAGGATTAGAGCACTTTAAAACTTTTTGTTAGAAATCTCTTATGAATTTCTGAGGACTAAATGACCTGTGTAGAGCAGAGGAACCGTCCAATCTGAATAAACACTCATCTTTCAAGACGTATCCTGTTCATCTTGTTACATCAACTCAAAAGGCCAGATCTCATCAAACCCTAAGAAAAGAGGAACCATGCAATATTTTAGGGGCAAGGGACACTTCAAAAAATAAGTATAACATTCTCATATCATCACTTTATGGCTGTCAGTTATCAGAAAACTGAATTATCATGATCTCTTAGGAAGTGAAAAATAAAAACAACAAAAAGAACTGCTAAATCCTTTGGATATAAATTCCTAAATTTTAGTATTTTACTATTTTAAAATGTATAGTTTTTAGATTAAATGAAAACAAAAAATTACAACAAATGTAAAAATCAGAAAATCATGATTATGCCCCTACTTATGTAATTCACATAAATAAAATGTAATTGTGTGAGGTGACTATATGTCATCAATGCAGCTTCATTCTGATTTTTACACATGAGTTTTGAGGTTTTTTAAAAGATGTGTATTCTCTCTTTTAGCTGCATGATGTACCCTGTGGTTGAGGTGATGATATCTTTGAAAATTTTTATATGAATTTAATAAATAGAGTTAGCCCTATCCCTCAGAATTGTTCAATGACAATTAGGATAAGTCAAATACTCCAATGTTTTCATCTTCTGGCCCTGTTATATATCCTGTACAATTTATCTTTTCTCCTGAAGGACTGTTAGTTAAATCTCTCAGAACCGACATCTATCCCTACTTAAAATAAACAAAGAAAAGCTTAAAGTTGTCATATTTTACACAACTATATGGTAATGCACAATAGAAGAATCTGTGATGAACAATTATTTGTACTGTGCCAAATATCTTATGGTTTAGAATGAGGGTAAATTAATGGACACCCAATGGCATGTGGCCACAAAAATGTAACTACTTTTTCAGTTGCCTGTTAATTGCAATATTTAGGTTATGAAGTCATATCCACTCTCTTGCTAAATCATCTTTACGTTTAAGGACAAAATATTTTATACTTCATATTATTCCATTCATAAAATTCGATTATGAGGAGATAGTTATGGTGAAAAAGGTGAGATATGGTTTGAGATATGCTTTCTGAAGATGAAAATAGATGCCTCTTTAAAGATTTACTCCAGATAGCAGTCTGTTCCCATTCTGTCTTCGAAGTTTAATATCACCTTTGATTTGGGAGAAAACTGCCATGTCTGATGTTTCTGTTCATGTCTCTGAGCAAGGAGCTCAATTAGTGTTCTCATTACACTTGTCATATAGTTGATAGGGAAAGGTCATCACAAAGAAAGGAAAAGGAGATATATTTAGAGAGCATCTTCTCATCATGGGCCCTTTTTTATGGTTTAAAATCATAATGAGATTGCTTTATATTGGAGCTCTGTCTCAGGTCCATTATGATCTTAATGTGGTCACAGAGCTGAAGCTTTATAGTTTTTATTTCTAACTACATTTGCTTCTTTTACAACTCTGCAGTACTTCTATGGGCACATGAAAATGATTAAAATTCTGATTATTAATATGAACAAAACAAAAGAGAACATCTTCAAAATTAAAATTCAGAGAGAAATTGAATCCCATAACAGAACATTCATTTATATTCAGAGTATGCTAATAATCTTCAGTCTTTTCACATAAGATCTAAGAATTCAATCAGTAAATCACCTTAACAACAGAACCCAGAAATGAAAAGGCAAAATAGATTTTTCCAAGATTACCACTTGCTGCTATTGATCAAAGCTTGATCTAGGTTCATATACTATTGACAAGTTGCAGTTGGGATTTTATAGATTTATCAGTGTTAATGTATCATCATCAAGTGTTTTGGTAATTTTTTCTGTTAGCTGATGCTCTTGGTTGTAACATGAGCAAATGCAGTGACTGTGGCTGTTGCTTTCTCTGTTGTGGTAATCATGCTCCAAAGAATGAGCAGTTTTAGGCAAGGCGGTAATTCACATCTTTATTTGCCAGACAAATGCAACTCATTTGCTACTATGGCATGCACTAGTACTACCTATCTTGCTGCTTACTTAAAGCCAACTTTATTACTATCCATATTCAATACTATTTGTTTCAGGTTTGGGGTTTTAAGACATCATTTCAGATATAAAGAAAATATTACTTTTAATAGTTGTTTTTGTAATGGATATAAAAACTGTATGTAAAAAGCACTGATTAATAGTCCTTTTTTAAAACCCCTTCTGAATGTAGGGGGTCAGTGTTGAGCACATTAGTGAGGCTAACCAGAGTTGCAGGAATATCCAGGATGGTTGAGGCCAGGGTGAGAAGATCTTTCATCTGCTGTGAGGTATTCTACAAAACACAAAGCATCTTTCCCTTTCTGTGTCCTGGCCTAGAAAGTTTATATTCAGAGACTTAATGAATTCTATAAGGCTGATTCCCTAGTGATTACCAAAATCAGAAACATGTGTGGTATGTGACCTCATGATAGAGGCTAGAGATAAAATTTCTTTCTTTCAAAGGTCTTGTGAGAACTTTTAGAGTGTTGGTGTATGGCTGAGGACAAGAAATAATCTTTAAACAATGAGATGAGATAGATTAATTGGTGATATTAACCAGTTTTGGCCTAGAGAAAGGAATGCAGCTGGAGCCAGTCTAGTTATTATCTCCTAAAGAGGGTATATAGCTTGTGGTAGTCTGAGGTTTTTATGGACCCCAGAAAAATCATGTCTTTAGAGCTAATCCATTCCTATGGGTGTGAACCTGTTGTAGGTGGGCCCATTTGATTAGATTACTACAGTAAGGCATGACCCAGGATAGGTCTTGATCCTCTTACTGGAGTCATTTATAAAGGGGATGAATAGCAAAAAGAAAGAGTCAGAGGAAGCCAGCAGCTGAAGGAAGGATGCTCCATGTGCCTTGCCATATGACAGAGGAGTCCAGGCTCATTGGCAGCTGGTCTTCCAGGAGAAAAGCAAAGCCTAATGAAACCTTGATTTGAACATTTTTATGGCCTCAGAACTGTAAACTTATAAGTTAATAAATCTCCATTGAAAAAGCCAACCCATTTCTGGTATATTGCATTCTGGGGCAACCTAGCAAACTAAAACATGGCTCTTTATATTTTTAGGACAAGCTACATGGTGGCTATGTTTGTGTCATACTACTGGCAAAAATGATCAAAATTGAGATGTAATAAGAAAGCGTGTCTCTTCATACTTTCATCTTTTTACTCTGTCTCCTAGAGGGAAAAGAATTTGAATGTTATAGCTTTATTTAATATTTTTTAAAATTAGGATTCTTTAGATTACATAACTTACATTGAAAATATAGGGGATTCCCATAATCCCTTTACCTCCTCCCCCTCCCACACTTTTCCCCATTAACAACATCTTTCATTAATGTGGTACATGTGTTACAATTGGTGAACATATTGAAGCATTGCTACTAACCATGGTCTATGGTTTACATTATAGTTTACACTTTGCCCCACACATATAATGGCCTGTATTCGTCACTGCAATGTCATGCAGAACAATTGCAATGTCCCCAAAATGCCCCATGTTATACCTATTATTTCCTCTCTCTCCACTCAGAACCTCTGGTGATGTTATAGTGTTTTGATCTACTTTACAATCTTTCTAAATACTATTACAGATTAATCTCCATTGAGCACAATTCTGTTTATGGCAATCTTTTAAAAAAACAACTTTCTGATGTCTATACAATTGAGTCCAAACTCCTCGGTCTGTACCCCATGTTTTGAATTTTTGGTTCAAAATTAATTTTCCTGTCTTCTCTCACTGTTTACCTAAATATAATTTCAACCTTGGCATATCCTATGCTCTAACAAAACTGATGGTTTCCTATATTTACACTTTTTCACCCCATTATTTTGTTTTTCTCATTCATTCTCTTAGAATGCCCTTTCTTAATGTTACCTCTGCTAGCATGAAGCTCCCCTTCCTTATAAACATGATCCCTAGATTCCTGATATATGTTTAAAATTTTAAGAGGCACCTGAGATTATTTGACAGGCAGAATGTTAAGAGGCAGGTAACAGGGCATCTTAAGTCTCTGAATCCTGCACATACTTTCCTCATTTTACTGAAATTTCCAAATTCAATCTCTCTCCAATGAAACAACGAAACCCCGTAGACTTTGCAATGGAGGTGAGAGTAGTTGGGGGAGGAATGGGCATTATTAGGACAGATGGGTTTAATAAAAGAAGCTTTCACTCTTTGCAGTAGAGCTGGGATGTCCAGGACAGTAGCCCCTTAGCACATACAGCTATTTAAATTTAAAAAATAAATAAAAGAGAAAGTTCAGTTTCTCAGTCACACTAGCCACATTGCAAGTGCTCAATAGCCACATGTGACTAGTGGCTACTATATTGGACAGTAGATATATATATATTTCCATCATTATAGAAAGTTCTAATGGGTAGTACTATTCCAGAGAATCCCTGCTATTTGCCACTTTGGGCCTATAGGAAAGATTTCTGAGACATTCTTGTTCAGAAGCCTGCTCTCTTTGGTTATCCAAGTAAGCTACAAGCAGAATCTTCAGATACAAGACATAGACTAAGTAATGTAAAAATTTATTAATAGATAGTGAAATAAATGTGCTTCCCTTTTCCATAGGGGACAGTAACTAGTCCCACAAAATTTCCTTTTACATGAACAAGGGTATTCTAAATAAAGAAGTGGGAAATAAAAGGAATCAAGAAAAACAATTGTCTTAGTTTCCTAGGGCTCATAACAAACTACCACAAACTAGGTGGCATAAAACAACAGACATGTATTGTCTTGCAGTTCTGGAGGCCAGAAATCTAAAACCAAGGTGTCAGCAAGACCACGTTCCAGTTGAAAACTGTAGGTATGGATCCGTCTGTGATGATTCATTTTATGTGTCAACTTGGCTGGTTCATGGTATCTAGCTGTTTGATGAAACATTGGTCTAGTTGTTGTGGAGGTAGTTCATAGATGTGATTAATACCTATGACCAGGTGACCTTAAGTAATGATGTGGGTGGGCCTCATCAATCTTAAGATGATAAGTCTTAAGAGCAGAAACTTAGGGTTCCAGGGAGCAGAAAGAATTCTCTCTTGAGGCCACACCCTCTACCCCTTCTTGAGTTTCCAGTCTAAGGAATTTGGATAGAAGACTTCAACATCACCCTTATCAGGATTTCCTGTGTCAGGCCTGTCCTGTGGTATTCAGACTTGCCAGTCCCCCAACTGCATGAGCCAATTCTTTATAATAAATCTTTTTCTCTTTGTCTCTCTCTCTCTCTTCTGTTTCTCTGGAGAACCTTTTCTGGATTCTGTTGTTTCTGGTGTTTGCCAGCAATCCATGGTGTCCCTTGGCTTGCAACACGTCAATCTCTGCCTCAGTTATCACACAGCATTCTGCTCTATAGTCAGTCTGTCTATATTCAACTTTCCTTTTTCTAAGGAAATCAGTCATATTGGGTTATGGCCACCCTAGTCCAGTTTGGCATCTCTAAACTAATAACATCTTCAAAGATACCATCGCCAGATAAAGTCACATTCACAGGACCTGCAGTGAGGACTTGAACATGTTATTTTGGAGAACACAATTCATACCATAACAACAATATGCCATTAGTTAAGGAGGAAAATATGGTTTTGTTCCTTTTCCTTCTGTGTGTCTTTGTTTTATTTTTTTATTTTTATGTTTTTGTTTCTGTGAGAAAGGATTTCCTCCAAACTTCTAGCCTCTTGCTTGATCTCTTCACTTATTTCTCCCATGATTAGGTGGAATGAATTGTATGTTTATGAACTTGTGAGTTTGTGATAATGGACTGGATCTCTGGAGCTCAGGACTTCCATCTCGTTTCTGTTTTGGGAGTCAGATGATTGAAAGAAGTAACTTCTAGAATGAGATGAGCTTATAGTGTAGAAATGGATAATATTTGTTTTAGTTTCCTGGCTACTAAACACAAAGATTATGCCATGTGTTGGCTTAAATAACAAGATTTTATTGAATAATATTTTTAAGTCTAGGAGAAGTCTAAAATCATCTTGTCATGAAGGCAATCAATGCTTTCCTCCAGAAGACTGTAGCATTCTGGGGCTGGCTGATGGCAATCCTTGGTCCTTGACTTCTCTGTCACATAGCAATGCACAATGCAACCTCTTCTGGCATCTCAGTTCCATTTAATTCTGGCTTCTGGATGCCCCCATCTTAGTTTGACAAAAGGCTGCCAATGCAAAGTACCAGAAATGGTTTAGCTTTTATAATGAGGATTTATTTGGGGGTAAAAGCTTACAGTCCCAAGGCTGTGGAATGTCCAAATCAAGGCACCATCATAGATTTTTTTCAGCAAAGTCAACTGCCACGTGGTGAAGCAAGATGGTGCTTGATCTCTGCATAGGTCTCAGCCTTCCCCTCCAGGCTCACCATCTCTCTGAGCCTGGCTCCTGGAGCTCAGCTGTGAGCAACCAGGCATAGGGTTTGCCTCTTTCTGGTCTCCTCAATCAGTTTCTCCTGCTCTGCTTTCTTCCTGAGTTCAATTGTAAGCTATCAGGCATATGGCAAGGATCTTCTCCTAAGCCATGAGCTACTCCGTGGTCCCATCCTCTTAGGGATTTTGTGCTTAAGCTTTGGCTGCTAGCAATCCTTGAGTTTTCCTTTCATATTGCAGGATCAAGAACAGCAGAGCTCCCTTTTCCTGTGTGTGTGTCAGTCTCTCTCTGTGTCTCTATTTATATCAGACCCAGCAAGAGAGCAGAGACCCAGGATGGCTCATACCTCACTGACTTAGTTCAATCAAAAGGATCTCACACTCACAGGAATGGATTAATTAAAAAACATAATCTTTCTCATTTTGGGATTCATAAAAGAACTTCAAACTGTCACACCCCCTCTGGCTTTTTTCTTTCTTCACTCTGTTTATAAAGGACTCCACTAATCTTGATTAAAGTAACCTGGTTCATTTGGGTCACACCTCAACCGAAGTAAGGTCTTGAAGAGATCTTATTTACAATTCATTCATACCTACAGGAATGGATTAAGTTTATGAACACGTTTTCTGAAATACATAGCTCCAAGACACCACACTATTATTCAGATCTTGAAAGCCTAATTAAGATTTTTGTATTTTTTCCCAAAGATAAAAGGAAACCATTAATTTGCTTTCAAGAAAGGAGTAATACGGTTATTTATCTTGATAAATTTATCAGCATCTATAACAGTATCTTGCCCAAGGCAGGTACATAGTAAATACTTATTGAATAATATATAAGTAATGCAAAATAGGAGATAGACTTCAGAAATATGGGAGATTGAAGAACAAGTTAAATGATACCACAAGAAATCAAACAGACAAATCCAAAATGTGGGATATTCTATAAGGCACTTGACTGATTTTGAAAAAAAGTTAATAGCATGAGAATAAAAAGGAGGGTTGAATGCTCTTGGTTAAAAATTACTTAAAATAGCCAAATGTTGGAAACCTGCTTTAATTTTAGAGATATATTTTCCTACTGAAACAAATGAGACCTATCCATGAGTTACATCATACCAGACTATCTTGCTATGATTGGCCATGGATGAGCCTGCTAGAAGCCTTATGCAGAAAGAAAGCAGAAAAATGTGAAATTGTGGCAAAGCAAAAAATTGCCACATGTGTATGAGGTAGTTATGGCATGGCCCCAATCTTAATGATATTAACAGTTCTAGGTATATGCTTCTGGGCTCCTCTTCATGAACTGCACTGACAACCAAACTTCTGGTAGATATTGGCATGGAAATGTGCATGTACTGAAAAGTATGATGATTCATTTAGAAATCTTCCATTGCTTGTTTGCTGACTTATCAGTAAACCAAAATTAAAGCATCCTTGAACTTGAGGCTCAAGTTGATATTCTTCTTCACCCTTAAATCCAGGCCACAAAGTTCAAAGATGACTACTTGGTAGTCTGATCAGTTGGGAATTTTGAAACTTGCTTTGAAGCATTTCATTTCATCAACTGTCTGGGCTATTAATTCCTTATTTGAGTTCCCTTTTCTTCTCCACCAGTGAGTCCAATATTGACCCACTCTAATAGAAAAAGTTTATTCTGAATGTCAGCTGTACAATCAGATTCTTCTAGTGTTATGGGGGAAGTGGAGTATTTTAAAGGACTGTGCCATCTCTTAAAATTCAGAAAAGCAATGATCATGCTAGTCACACAAAGGGAAAGAACTAGGACAGCTCTGGAGTTCAGAGGAATAGGCATACATTAACCTTGTCTTTTGAGTGCTGATATTATTGTTTCTCAGCCTCAAAATGTCCTAGTTTTCCATGACATAGAGTACCATGGAATAGATAATTTTTATATTTATACATTAAGATAGTGGACATGGCCAGATTGAGAAAACTAAAGTTAAACAGCATTATGCAAAATGATAAAAACCTAAAAGGCAATGTCAAACACTGTTAACAAAAGTAAGTACTGAAAAGAAAAATCGTATTTATTCTCTCATCAGATCATCCTTGATTTAATCTATATTTTAAAAACTAAGATTCAAAAGTTCGATTCCCAATTTCACCACTAAATAGGTAAATTACTTAACTTTTTTGGTCTCATTTTCCTAATCTATAAAATGGGAAGAATAATAAAGTAAATACTTCTGGGAGTTGTTAGGTGGATTGAACAGTTAATATTAGTGCAGAGTTTAGAATAGTATGTAGTGCTTAGTAAATACCATTAAGTGTTTCATAAAAACATAAAAAAGAGCTTGTGTCCTAGTTTGGACTTAACTTCTCTGGACTAGCTTTCTCATTTGCAAACTGGGAAGAAAAATGCTTGCCTTATATCTATTTTATGAGTAAAATGAAATAGTAGAAGTGAAAAGGTAGTGATTTAAAATGCATGAATATTACAAAAATATAATCTAATTATTTTTATTCTGTGACTTCCTGGTCTTCTTAGTACTGCTTGGCAGAATCATTAAGTATGGTCAAATAATTAAAACTTGCTATTATTCTCCAGGAGTAAAATATGCAAACATTTCTAGATGAGGTGCAGCACATTTCAAATTGAACCCCATCATTTTGGAATTGGTCCCATATGTAATGCCCCAATTTTGGGGGGGAGTATACCCCTCACCCCATGCCTATGGCTCTTTCATCATGTTATTCTTGAAAGGCCAGCACACAGGCCTACCATTAGACTCAATGTTGTCTGCTCTGGAGGGTGACTACTGATCTCTTTAAGTCCCAAGACTCCCAAAAGTGAATGCCAAAGATATACATAAACTACATTTTAAGTAAGTTCATCCCAGACAAAATTCCCAATGTGGTTAAAATCCATCCATTGTTTTCACATGACATGTAATATGACAGATTTATATACATGGTCATCTTTATTATATAAAATTTCTGATGACTCTTTATAAAAACAGATTCAGATATTAGTTTAGCCATTAAGTGTCCTGTGTGAGAGCAGCATCAATCAAGAAACTGGGAAGTTGGGGACCCAGTCCCAATCTTGACACTAGTGTCCTTGTAACTGCCAGCTAGACTTCAGGTTCTCCTCTGACAAATGAGGAATTTACTCAGATGTATGTAGGACCTCACTCAGTACAAATTATGTTGAGGCTTTGGTCAAGTGAAAGTCATGCTTCCGGCAGCTTATTTAAGTTTTAAAAAACAAAACAAAAACCTTGTATGTTCTGTGTATGAGACGGATCTGCTTCAAGGTCTCTTTTAATTTTAATATCTGAAGGCATGAAAAATATAAAACATTCTGTAGTAATCTATATGTTCTACTTTCAGACTATTGGGGGTCATTGTTACAATCATCACAGAAATGTTATTAAGAACTTTTATTAGGTTTGTGTACACAAATTCAGAAATCAACAGTAAATAATAATAGAAAAAAAATTTCCAAACAGCTTAAAACAAGAAATAGAAATGACTGCATTTAAATAAGTAAACACATAAAAGCATACTTACCTACATATATTGTTTGGTAGTTTGATGGTTGTATTAGCCAAAGGGGTGCTGATGAAAAATACCAGAAATCTGTTGGGTTTTATAAAGGATATTTATTTGGGGTAGAAGCTTACAGTTACCAAGCCATAAAGTGTAAGTTACTTCCCTCACCAAAGTCTGTTGCCACATGTTGGAGCAAAATGGCTGCCAATGTCTGCAAGGGTTCAGGCTTCCTCTTCCTCTTAAGGCTCCATGGTCCCAGCTTCTTCCAATATCAGCTGTAGGCTGGGATAAGTCTCATCTCTCTCCCAGGGCTCATTTCTCTCCATGCTCAGCTGCTCTGCTTTCTCCACAAGGTTAGCTGTGTATTTTCAGGTGAACAGCTCATCTCTCTTCCCGGGGCCTCTGCCATGTCTAATGGAGCCTTCTTTCTCTCCTCAAATATCTGCTTCTCTGTGTTCTTCTTCCGTGTGTTTACTTCCTGGGGCTCCAGCTCGAAAACTCCAAATTTCTCTTCTGCCATGTCATTTTCTCTGAGTCCTAGCCCACCAAGGGTGCAGGGACTCAACATCATACTGATGTGGCCCAATAGAAACCTTAATCATTATTTACTCAGGTAAAAGTGAAACCTCTGAATCCAATCCAATCTCATATGCTCAGAGGAACAGATCAGTTCACAAACATAACCCAATACCTATTTTTGGAATTCATAAACAATTTCAAACTGCCACAATGGTTAATTTCATGTGTCAACTTGGCCAGGCTATGGTTTGGTCAAGCAAGCACTGGCCTGATTGTAATTATGAAGGTATTTCTTGAATGTAAATCATTAATCAGGTGTTTGCATCTACAATCAAAAAAAGGGTACTGCCTTCAGCAATGAGAGAAGTCTCATCAAATCAGTTGAACGCCTTAAAGAAAGAACTGAATTCAGCATTCAGAAAGATAAATTCTCTGGGGAATTTATCAGCACCATTGTTTTAATTTATTAGGCTGCCAAAAGCAAAATACCAGAAATGGGTTGGCTTTTATAATGGGGATTTATTATCTTACAAGCTTAGAGTTGTGAGGCTGAGTAAATGTCTTTATCAAGGCACCATAAAGGCAATGCTTTCTTCCCAAAGACCAGCTGCTGGTGCTTGTAAATTCCTCTGTCACATGGCAAGGCACATGGTGGTGTCAGCTAGTCTCTCCCTATTCTTCTGGGTTTCATTGCTTTCAGCTTCTAGATTCTGTGGCTTTCTCTTCTCTTCATCTGAATTTCATTTTCTTATAAAGGACTCCAGTAAGGGGATTAAGACCCACCCTGGGCCATGCCCTACTGAAGTAATATAATCAAAAGGCCCTTAACTGAAGAAACCTAAACAAAAGGCCCTACTTAAAATAGGTTTACACCCATAGGGATGGATTAGCTTTAACTGCATGATTCTCTGGGGTCTATATAGCTTCAAACCATCACAGCCTTTATCAGAATCCCCAATTCACAGCCTGATTTATGAAATTTGGACTTGCCAATCCCCATGGAGCCAATTTCTATAATAAATCTTTTAATATTTAGATATCCTTTTGGCTCTATTTCTCTGGAGAACCCTGACTTATACAGGTGGTATGTTGTGGAGGCAAAAAAAGAGGAACCTGCCAGTAATAAAGTCTTAAACTTCTTTTCATTTCATAATCAAGAGAGTGAGGTGATGAGAGTCTGATTTAGGAGATAAATGAGGCTGAGAGGACTTTTGTTTTTATTTGGAAGAGGCAATTTATGAAGCCTGGGGTCCTTCAAGAAGCACATGGGTGGATGTCAACATGTTGACAGGATTCTTTTCCCCTCTCCCCCTAAGATCTACAAGTTCCATTTGCTCATTGCTTCTTGGATTTGCCTCCTGTGTTCAGGTTCTCAAATATTGCAAGTTGTGGTTGAACAATAGTCATATGAGTGCTTGCTAGAAGAGTGATGATGTCCTGAAGGCATTAGTTATTTTCAATTTAAGTCTATTCCGGGAAAAAGTATATGGTGAAAGAATATTAGTGTTTTAGTTTGCTAAAGGCTGCCAAGACAATATACCAGAAATGGCTTGGCTTTTACAATGGAAATTTATTAGGTTGCAATCTTACAGTTCTGAGGCTGTGAAAATGTCCAAATCAAGGCATCAGGCTCCTCCTGGTCTAATCACTTTCAGCTTTCTGTTATCCATGGCTTCTATCTCAGATTCCAGGAGCCTCTCTCTGTGTCTCTGTGCTCTGCTGATTCCAGCCTCCGGCCTCCATGACCCTCTTTCTCACCCTCTGGAGGTTTACTTCTGAGCTTCTGTGTTTCTTTGCAGCTCCCTCTCTTCATATTCATCTGTTTATAAAGGACTCCAGTAGGAAGATTAAGGCCCATTGTGGGTCATGCTTTACTGAAATGATCTAATCATGTCATATCTACAATAGGTTCATACCCTCAGAAATGGACCAGTTTCAAGAACATGATTTTCTGGGGGTACATATAGTCCCAAATTACCAGTCTGTGTGTAGGTTTACCATATTTCATATGTATAAAGTAGCAGGTCAAAGAAAACATTGCTTAAGTTCTATGCTATTGTACTTCTCTTTTTTGCCTCTTATAGAGGAAAAGGCATGTATATAACCTACACTCTGCATAAGCATACTGATGTTTACTTAGGTCTTAGGTAAGAATTATATTATTTTGGCCAAAAGCCTGAGAAACATTTTGGAACAAAGGGAACATCTATTTTCATCTTTATGATAAATTATAAAATACAAGGCAGATTAGAGTAATAATGAGTTTATAAATATGAAAATATATAATGTTTCAAGGTAAATTTCATCAAATAAATTTATTGTTACTATGAAAAATATCTATTTTGGAACCAGCCTAAGGGAAGCATAGTTATGGATATGTAGGTTTTAAGGAGTTTTCGACTGTTCTAGAATTGTTACTGATTATGCTAGCTAAAAGCACCCCCCATGAAACATACAATGATTTTAATTAGAAAGAACAAATGAAAACTGTGAGGTGGGTTCTATAAATGCAGTTAGACAGCCTCTAATTTTGGCCTGAAACGAATCACTGCAAAGGTTGGTCTGAGTTTGGAAAAGGTAAAACTTGGTAGGTTAGTGAACTACTAAGATTACTTTTAGTTATCCAATATCTCTGACTAAAGTTTCTTTATTTAACACAGTAAGAATTTTTAATTTGAGACATGATTATGAATTTTAATACAGTATTTCCTTTTATTTGGAATGGAATAAGTTCAAAGAACTTTATGAATACTAAAAGCCAAAATTTCACAATTTAATAATTGCATATGATAGAATTTTGAAATGATTTTCAGAAGTTCAAATACGTATGTGTGTGATTTTTAATTCTTAGGAATATTATGACTATATGAAATAGATTCTAGTTGAGGTGGATCCTGTTTCTTCCACAATACAAGAGAGCAAAAACAGTTTTATGAGAACATTTTTATGAGGATTCCAGGGAATTCACTCATTCATTCATTCATTCCTCTATTCATGTGTTCATTTAAAATATTGAACATTGCTATATGCATGTAACCCTAGCATTCAACAGAGGGTGTTGGATTATTACAAAATTTCAGGGCAAGATCAATCAGGTGGCTATCTTTGGGCTAAATATTTATTAAACTGAAATGCTACTCATATATTCCCATCCTATTGAGGATCTTAAATTATGGAATTCTTACAATGTTTTCAGAATTCTCGTAAAACACTAGTAACATTTTTCATATTGGAAAAGCATGACAACTCTGGGTAACTTCATCAAATCCTATGGTGTGGTAGAGATTCATTACTGATAAAATTCCTTGTCTAAACTGACCTTAAAGGTAGATTATTCTATTTGCAGTTATCATTTAGTGTGGTTTAATTAATTATTTTTGCTCTTCTTTAAAAGGTTTTGAAGATAATACAATATTTAGAAATCAGTTTTAATTAAAAAATAGAAATTTAAAAAGTAAGTACATTTTCCTTGACTATTAAACATTTTGCAATATTAAATGTGTGTTCAACCTTGGATATTCTAACTGCTGAGAATTTGCATAGAGAAAGATTAATGAGAATGAGAATCACACTCATATCTTTCATCCAATATGTGTAGCATGATTTTCCAGGTCAATTATTATTAATTTTTGAGGGACATTTAAAAATAGACCTGGAAATGTTAACTAAATTCATGTGGTTGACTGTACAACTCATTTTAAAGAAAGACACCAAGAGAGTTGTCAAATATGCTTCAAGCATCTTTATCATGAGCACAAGCAAAATATTTTGGTAACTTCATTTGAATGTAGTTTATGAAAGCAGGCCAATGTTCAAAAGATTTTGAAACAAAGTTTTGATTTTGATTGGTTTTTGTAAAGTTGCCTTTAAAAGCCAATCTTTAACATACTTGTCTCTTGATTCTTTACTGTGATCTGGGAAACACATTTCCCAGCCACCAGGGAAGAACCTCTGCAGCATGCCCATTGCCGCAGCACCCCTTGCAGGAGTGGGCACATCCTCATTTCTAGGATAAGGCAGCATCCTTGTCTGTGTAGTCTATATGTATGTCAACTTTGGAACTTCGCTGCGAGCAGTATGAAGAAGAATCATAATTACGGTACTGGACCTTCTGCTCCCAGTGAGGATATGCCCAGGGACTTGACAGCACTCACTACCATCTGGACGTGCAGAGTATATATTTCAAGATGGCACAAACAGAAGCTGTGATCTGCTTTCCTTGCTTTGGCACCCTGAGCAAATATTTTTTATGATTTGAAGGAAGGGCCATTTCTTGGGGTAGAATGACAAATAGGCAACACAGAGACACTACATATGTTTGGACAGAAGTACGTGACTTTGGCTACAGGCTAAAGTGTAGTTTTATCAGAGTCTGGTCATTCATCCTGCAGTTGTACAGCCATAGACACTTAGCAGAAAGAATGGAGGAGCTATGCCATCTCATTTCCTCAATGGTAGGACAGTAAGAAGCACTGGGAGTCTTGCCAACTGCTAGAGGGATGTGCGTTTCATCAAGCCAAGAGAATAATCCAGAATTGGTTTTGAATCCAAATTCAGGCATCTGCTTCATGAGGTAAGTGTCCAGGGTGCCAAAGCCAAAGATAAAATGTACACTGTGTCCAAGATCTGAGCAGTTAAGGATATAGATTTAGGAAATCCAGAGGGTAGTGTTACAAGTGAAGTTCAAATAGTGGATAACATATCTGGGGTCATCCCAGGCAGCAGAATGGAACGTGGGCCAATGAACCAGAGCCACATTGAGGCTGAAGAATGCCCATTTGCTTCCTAATTATATTCTCTTCATGGATTCTTGACTGGGGTTGCACATAACAAAGGGTTGATAAGCCTGTATTGAACAAATATTTCAGAGTGACTATTTGCCAGGCTTTCCCTCATTCTTTACATTGGCATATCTTTTTTACTGATAGGTAGAAGTGCTCAGCTCTCATTAGCAGGTTCAACCCAGCTTCATCTCTAGAACCAATCCTGACCCTAGACAGGAAAAAAAATTAAGCAAAGTAAGGCTTAGAATCAAATCATCCGAGCTCCAAGTCAAGCCTTTATGATATTTCATGTTCTATCCTGGACTTCATATTTGTTTAGAGATCCAATTCCATATTGTCTCTAGCTTTTGAATAACTCAGTGTTTTCCTCTAATAAATCATACCTTGGTTTTTTGCTTAATCTCTCAGTCTCTTCAGGACCAGAACCTTGCCTGGTCTAGTCTGCCCAGGTTAAGTCCTGTCACACTAAGAAGACCAAATCTAAATCCCAGTGTAGGAATTACGCTGACTTAGATAAAAAAAATATCATCTAGCCTCATGTTTCCCACATCAGGTATGCCAGTGCCAAAGCATTACCTTCATTTATTTTTGGGTGTTGTGTGATGTCTGTAAGCTTGGAGTTTCTCTCAGCAGCTGTACCAGCTTCAGTGACTATGTTTAGTTTCCCTTGATGGATTTTCCAGATGACTACATTCTATTTTGTTGTACCAGAGCATCCCATTCATTTAAGATGTAACGTTATGTTGTCTTCTATTTATTTCCACTTTAAATAAACTTGAGGATGACCTCCCTTGAAAGAACTATACAAGATGGTTATCTGGCTGGCATAATGAATAATGGAATTTAATACAGTACTATTCATACATTTTGCCCTCATTTATTCAACAAATATTTATTGAGCACTGATTATATGATAGATGATGGGGATAAAGAGGTGAATATGGACACATTCTCTATTTTTCAGCAGTTCACATTATGGTGAAAAAGGCTGAAAAATAAGCAATTTGTTGCAATGTGATAAGTGTTTATGAAAGTGGTAAGAAAATATTTTGTGGTTAAAGAGGAGGTATCAGTTTCCACTGGAGAGGATGGTACAACAAATGTTATTTGGACATTTTTGCTTATGCTGCTTTATTATTTGGGATAACAAATGAATTAAATAATCCTTCCATGATACTGCACATTTCTTTATATATCTAGAAGTCATTTCCTTGCCAAATTTTTAAAGGAATTTATGTTTTCTAAAATTACTGCTAAGCTCTCTTTATGCTTATGATATTCTGGTAATCTTTTCAGTTTTAAATATACCTTTATCAAATATGGTTTCCAAGCATTCTGGTTTTTGAGTCTATAGTCAAATCTAGTGTTGTCAGCTACATTTTAATCAGTGAAGGGATATTTATGGAAAATAACATGTTGAACTTTTGCATATTTAGTCACACTGATCAATTTTAAGCAATAGTTCCATGACACACTGGAAGAGATTTATCAGCATAGCATTTTCTGAATCAAATTGATATAGCAGTTTTCTCCTAACCTTTTCAAAATTGCCTTATTTCTAAAAAAATTTCCTTCCATTTCAGAATATAGGCAACTGTGCAAAGATATCTGGGGAGCAGACCAAAAATCCCAATTCTAAGCTAGGAGCCTGTGACCTGAGTTAATTGGATACCCCTCTTGAGATCTCTGTACAGTAAGATGTGCTAATTGCATTGCCTTATCACAACATAATGATGCAATTAACTTGTATCACCAGTATGGGCTGAGTGTTAACACAACATTTTATTTCAAAGATATCAATACCCCCAAAGACCGGCACACATTCTGTCTAGAAAGATTTGACAAATAATTGTGCTGAAGTGTGCTTTTTAGTGGATATTCAACCTCTTGTGACCATGAGCTTTATAAAAAAAAAAAGAAGTTCTCAGCATGAGAAGAAAAGGAAGGAAAAGGACTCTCTCTTGAAAAATTTAACCAATTTACATACTTCTTTCTTGTTCAGCAATTTTATATCTAGTGATCTTAGTTCAGCAAGGACTTTCTTTCTTCTTTTAGCATGCTTGCTTTCAACTCCTGCACAAATTTCCTTCCTTACAAGTTACTGGAATCTAGGTAATTAGCTAGAGCCTTTGCTTGTTTGTTTATTTGTTTAGTAGAAACTGTAAGAAAAATTAATAGCCATATCCTGTATTTGTATGGGTAGTAAATTTACCATAATTCAGTGACCCAATATCACATTTCTGTCCTGAGGCACAAATAGTAAACAACCCCGTCCTGGCTTTGTTTCTTCATGTAGACAAAAACATCTGTATAGACACCATACCCATAGAATTGCATCACCAATATAAGTTGTCATTAATTTTATAGAATTAGACAGGAAGGAGGAATGTCAGGGGGCCATAAAGATTATTATCATAATGGCCTTTCCCTATCGTTTTGAAAAAATAGGTGCCAAAAGTAGTGTTAAGTATGATACTGACATATTTGAAGTTAGCATTTCCTTTACTGTCCAGGTGTGGAGGAAGATCCATTAAACACACACACACACACACACACACACAACTGCCTTGTGTCTTCTTGGCTCTTCAAAAAAGCAGTAATACAATTTAAGCACATGTATTATGCTTTTTTCCCCTCTCCTGACAAGATCACTATGCTTTATTTTAATATAATTATATTGCTATATCAAGTGAGTACCTCTTCCATCTGTTTTCCTCAATGACTGCACATTCAGCACAAAAATAGACTTGGGTGAATGAAGCATCTCAGGAATTGCTCTATAGACAAGCCTTTCTGGATGCCTGCAGATGCCAAGGTATTTCCTTTCATCAGCCATAAATTCACACATTCTCACTTTTCAGATGATATGAATTCAATTCTTAGGAACCCATATGTTTTGGAATTTATTTGGTCAATTTTCTTTTCTTGATTAAAAATAAAAGCATTTTATTTTTAAATAAAAGCAGAAAAGCACTTTACCTTTTTCTGTTGATTTCCTTGCTGCTTTTACACTAAGATTTTGCTTTATGTGTTGTTTTGGGAAGGGTTGCATTGGATCATTTCTGTCATTTCATCCACAATCGCACCACTTTCCATGTAGTAAAATTGAATTTTGTCCCCAAAATTAGACATGTTCTTGGTCTTGATCTATATTCCTGTGGGTGAGGGAACCCATTGTATATAGAATCTCTTGAAGATTTTGTTTTAGTTAAGGGGTGGCCCAAGTGAATGAGGGTGGGCCTTAATCCGGATTACTAGAGTCCTTTATAAGTAGAAAAAATTCAGATATAATAAGAGAAAGCCATGGGGAGGAGCTGGAAGCCTGAAGTCAATGGGACCCAGAAAAGAGAGGAGAGAACTTCTCCATATGATAGGGAAGCCAAGGAACCCAAGATTGTTAGCAAGTCAGCACCGGAATGCAACTGACCCCTGACCACCAGAGAAGGCATGGTCTAGCCAACATGTCTGGATTTGTACTTCTGGACTCTGAAATCATGAGCCAATAATTGTTCTTTAAACCAAAACCAGTGTGAGGTATATTTCATAGCAGCCTTGAAAACTGATTCACTCTATAATATAGGCCCCTGAGAAATTGATAGAATAAAAGAAAATCCCTTTGAGAGTAGATTAGATAAGTTCCCTAAACATGGGCTCTGAAGTGCATTATATAATTTAATCTTGATAACATAAATACTCAAAAGTAAATAATTATGGAAGGGAAATAATTTTCCTCAGCATCATACACAGAAACAAAGCATACACAAGTTCATGCTGAGTTTTTTTGTTTCTTCCATAAGTACTTAAGGCATAGTAAAATACTCTATTGTTCAGTGTTGACTGAGACTGTCTCATTACCAATTACAGAGCTGTAGCTTTCATTGTATTTAATAAATAAAAACTCAAATCTAGATATTATTAGTTGATTTTGGATTAAAATGAGTTAATCATGGTGAATCTTTCATATGTTTCCTAATACAACTGAGGTATCATTTTGTGCAAAGAAATTCAGAAAAGATATGCTTTTTTCTGAGTTAAGGACGCTGGGGGAGGAAATGAGGTTCTCCTCTCAGGAGAAGGTAGATGCTACACTGGCTTCTGCCAAATCCTTCCCTGGTTTTATAGGAGGCAAAGGCACAGACAATGAGAAGTGAAGAAAATTACTGATGCATTGGGTCTGTAAAACTTGGGGGAACCTGCCCATATTTATGAATCTCACATGTATCTTTTTCACTGATGGTTTATATACAATACCAGGATTTAGATTTCTTGGAAACTCCAGAGTAACATGAGATGAAGAGATTTAAAAAAATGATGAGACCATTAAAAAAATAGGTTCATCATGATGGAAAGACAGTAAGATATTCAGCCGTTCAACCTACTCATCAACGCTGAGACTATATATATACCCCTTAATACTGGCTGATATTCAAGACTCCCCCAGTCACATACCTGTAGCTATAGTTTCCAACTGCATCATGTTTACTGAAGGAGCAGTTTTCTCTATGGGTGCTCAACCACAATAAAAATTTCAAAATATTCCAAGGAAGAAAGACATGCTACATAGAAATCAGAATTTCGGCCATGCATACTAATGTCATCGCCTTGGTCAGTACAAGTTAGTAGGTGTCCTCCTCTACCAAGTAAACATTATATTTAATTTGTTAACAGTTTTGAGGGGCACTTTTGTGTTTTTCAGTAATTTTTATTCCTACTTTGACCTGTTTTTCTTCTTAGTCTATGTATTTTCACTTTGCAAGTAAACATACCTCTTAGGTTCACAATGCCCTTATCTTCATTTTACCCCAGTACAAAAAATTAATCCCTCCATAGCCCTCAGTAAGATACTATAAAAACAGTGATGTACTCTACATCAGAATCATTTATATTCAAATTAATCTTAACAAGCTTCTTTACAATTATGCATATGTTGGATACTAAACAAAAAGACGAGATAAACAGAAATATCATAAGAGGCTATTTGAAACTTAGCATTTAACAATCATTTTGGTCATATGTATATTTCTCACCTCAAATGTGCATCCTTGGAGAAGATGAAATACTTGATGAAGATGACGTGCACATGTTCTATTGACTCCACCTTTACCTTTATTTTGTCTCCCATCTATCCACTCCTTTTCATTTCCAGTGTTTGTTCTCCAAACTGTCATACAGACTATGGATCAGCTTTCCACACTCTTTCTTTGTCATTCCTATCTCACTTTCTGATACCAGAGTAATCTTCCAAAAGAATATGTTTGATTACAATCCCTGCAAAATACTTTCAGAATAAAATCAAACCTCCTAAATGTGAGATTTGATATCCTTTTGAATTTGGTTGAGTCTCTATATTCAAAATTAATTAGAATTACTTATATTCTTCTATCAAATTGAACTATGTTCTGTTCTCTGTGGAATCTTTTCACTTTCCTACCTTGGTTCAAGCAGCATCTTTTGTGTGGAATGGCCTCCTTCACACCTTCTCATTCACAGATCATCCTGTTCTTTAAGGTTCAGTGCCTGTGCATTCCTTGCACATGGAAACCCTTTTAACCATGACTCTCTTAAGGCACGTACAGCTTTCCCACTTGTGTTATAATTATTCATGTACATGAATTATTCTTCCTCTTAAGCAGTAAGCTCTTTAAATACAAAATCTTCACATGAATCATCTTTGTATATCCCAAGCATGGTGCTTTGCACTTAATGAGCCCTTAATAATTACTTGATGAATAAAAATGAATTGGTGCTTCAGGTGATGCATAGTGTACTTTGGTGGTCCATACCTGCAGTGCTCTCATAGCTCAGAAACCAAATACATATACAGATTGGCTTCAAGTGTTTCAAGAAAGGTTACCACAGGAAGGATTATTAATAAGTTCATCAGAACTGTTCTCAAGGACATCACAGTCTAGTTGTGTAGATGAGGCAACATGAGGTAGAGTAACAAATAATAGAATGAAATACAGTAGGGTCCAGTAAGTGGCATAGAGCATATAAATATGGAGAAAGATGGAAACACTTCAAACTTTCCTGAGGAGAGGTGGTCAGTTAAGGCCTCACAAAGCTGGGAGTTGAGTGGGTCAGGCACAATTGATACAATTTGAGTAGGCAGAGAGGAGGCAGGAGTGAGGGAACTTTAGAATTGAATTCTCCATTAGTAACGGCTTCAGGGAAGGAAAAATGAAAATCAAAAATAAACATGAATAAATATGCTATATGGTAAGTTAGATGGTCTTTTCCATAGAGTTCTAGATCCTGTTCCAGGAATAGTGATTACTTAGGGTCTGGTGAGTTGGTGAATTGGGATCAAAGGAACTTATTTATTTGCAGCCCTTGGCTCAAGCCACTTTCAGAATCCAGAAGTTCCACATAAGGGAAGATGACCACTCCTTTTTGAGAGTAAAATCAAATTTCTAGAATAGGAATTTATGTGGCACTTCTATTCTTTCTATAAACAACAATTCAAAGTTGGCATTAAACAATCCTTGAGTGGCAGAAGACCAGGGACTGCATCAAGATTTATTTAAACTATTTCCCTTGTAGTACAGCCAATATCAACAATTGCTCTTAGCAACCATAGGCTATTGTCCCATCACCCAAGGGACACCAGGAATTATACTAGCAACTGTCTGCCTTTTTGACAGGTCCTCACCTACATTTATCCAGACATCTTAATTTAAAAACATTTGTGCTATATAAATTCTAAATAATATTAATAACACATCACATGAATAATTGATTTGCATTTATTATACTTAACATTTTGAGCAAATTTCTATGATCCTCAAGGAGACCAGTAGTAAATGTACTTGAAGTGCTAAATAATATGGTGAAGTTTCTGTGATTTGATTAATTGACACTCTAAGGACATGAACTCTTCACCTGCTGAGATGTTAACTATGCAAAGTGAGAGTGTATGAGAGCAGAATTATAATTATCTGGTATTAGGCCAAGAAAGGATTCACTATCTAATTTAATGGAGCATTCAACAGCTTACCAAGAGATCAAGGTTTGATGGCTTTATTTTAATTATTGATTTTGGAATGATTCATACAATATATAGTTCCTCTAGTGACATAACATAACGTTATAACATTGAAAAATCACTGAAAAGAATGATGTACTCTTGGTTTCCTTTGTGCACAAATTTAGAATATGGCAGACATTCTCACAACTCCATAAACTTAAATTTTTGCCTTGTCTCTCATTTTCCTTTTTCTTATTTTTCTGACTTAGAGCATCTCCCCACCTCTCCTGTTGTGTGTCCAGGTCCCAACTACCCTGCAAATCCTGATGGAAATGCCACTTAACCGAGAACACATATGTGCTCTACTTGCAGGAAATAATGTCTCATATCTCAGAAATCTCTTCATCCTTGATCTCTCCCCTGTTCTTTTGTGACTTCTAGTTTCTCTTATTAATGTTTTTGTACTGCTTTCTCTCTCTTTATATACTTTACGCATCTGAGATTGAGATCTGTGTCTGAATCTTCTTTGAGTCCTTCCTTGCATGTAGTTATGAAGGAATAAATAAGTGATTTTGTAGGAAAAAGCCATTCTTCTCTCCTCATTGCCTCAAGCAAATCTCAGCAATAGTGCCTGCTCTCAGGGAAGTGTCACTTGGAGAGGAAGCTTTCATCTTTTACTGCCCCATACTTAATCCTCCTCAGCAGGAGAGGGGGTTATTTGCTAAGCCCAACTTTCTTTAAATTACTTAGATTCTGGAGAAGGGAATGCTTTACACAGTCCCTCCATGTGACTAAGAGAAGAGGGAAAAGAACAAGAGCAGTTTTCATTTCTTCAATTCAGAGGCTGGGAGTAGGAAAGCTTACCTTTTCCTCAGGTCCAACTCTCGCCCATCAATCCAACTTCACTAGGAATTCTGTGTGCGTGTGTATGTGTGTGTGTGTGTGTGTGTGTGTGTGTATGTTTTATAAAATATCAATTTCCCTTCAGCTCTTTGTTTCTGTTCTTTACTAATTATATCCAAGAAATATGGCAGGGAAATGATTTAGGTTCTCCTTAACCTCCAGTGAAAGTTTTATCTTTTAGATTGTTGTGTTCGTACTGTGTGTTTATTATTTAGCAACATTCTTAAAGTATATTAAGTGCAGTTTTTAAAGACAAGAAAGTATTTTACTTCTTAGTTTTGATAAATGTTCTGAGGTTATGAAAGTTTTAACATAGGGGAATTCTGGGTGCAAGGCATATGGAAACTTTCTGTAATTCATTTTTGCAACTCTTCTGTAATTTAACAATATTTTATTGTTTCAATGTTTTTAAATCATTACTTCCTGATAGAACATATGTTTAGTTATTATACATACCTTGGATAGGATGTTTGAGGTCATCCGAGAAGGTCGTATTACATAGCTAGAAACCTGCAAGAATGCAGAGACAAGAGGATAAGTGAAAACCTCAGACAGGAGACTTTGTTGGCTTTCCCTGAAGTACTGAAATAAAGACAGGATGGGATGATAAAAGATCTAAAACTTTCCACAGAGAGATCTCACATCTCAACATTTTATTAACCCACAACTTTTTGGGGATCATTTACCAACCAACAGTCCTTTCCCATGTACTTTTATTTCCTTTCAAACCAAATTAAGGGCATTGAAAATCTTTGTTGAGAAATGGTAAATATTTAGAAATAAATTGCTAAGGGGGCCAAAAAGATAAGTTTGTACAAATAAACCTCCCTAACTTTAAATTTGCCTTTTAAGAAATGCCTGTTAAAGGCAAATGATAAAAAACAGAATTAATTAATTTTGAAAATCCCTGAAAATGAAAGAAAATTACAAACCGCATGTATATTGCGGAAAAATCTGACATATGCAGTTGATCCATTCATTAAAATAAGACAATCTGTGCAGCCCATTTCTACAACTCCTTTGCAGACTGGCTTAACTTTTCATTCTCATAAAATTGGAGATGGGCCGTTTAGTTTATTGGTAATTGCGGCAGAAGCAAAATGGTCCTGTTTGCCAGTCCACAAACCCCACTGACGTTCATCCACTCATGGCAGTGCCAGCCTGCTGCATTATTTCAGTAAGAGACGATCCTTGATGAAAAAACAGCAGCTGCTCACTGAAAATAAACTTGTTTCTGTTTATGCTGTCAGCAGAAAGCTGTTTTTAAAAAAATCATTAGATTCATCATGCTGTTGCAGTATGTTAAATTGTGAAACATAAAGCAACATTTTTGAAAGCCAAGCACCACATTACCTCTGTGCCATCATCACATAGATTTTTCTCTTTGTTCTGAATTATTCAATTGCAGGTAAGATTGGTGATCTTAGGTGTTCAGACAAATATTAATGATGTCAAGGTAATGGGGGAACACTATACTAAGATCCGGGCATCTAGTACTGATTCTGTCTCTGTTAACCACATTCTAGACAAACTTGGATATGTCTCTTGATCAATCTGAGCTGCAATTTTTCCATCTGCTCTAAATGGTCTCTTAAGAACTTCCCACTCTATCATGCAGTTGTCCTATTGTTAGCATTTTCATCAGTTTCTAGAATATGTGCAGCTAATATGAATTTATTCTGACCCCAGGTAAATTATACCAAGCACTGTTTTACTAAATGGTCAATAAAGATACCTTCCTATTAAAGGAGTGACACATATGTTTTCCTTTATTTGTCAACTCATATATCTAGAAGTGGATTTTGACTTTTCCCCATCAATGGAGAGTGGGAAGATAAATTATGGTGCATCTAAAGATTAAATTACCATGCCACTAGTATGGTACTCATTTGAAAATTAGATAGCATTCATTAGAAAAGAATGCAGTATATCTACATGACTAGAGTGTCTAAAACAACATTATTGGTTCAAAAGAAAACAAGTAGAAAAGTAGGATTGTTGTCAACACTTTGTGTTGTCAGCTTTTAAAATTTTGCCTATTCTTATGGGATTCTCCTTGTATCCCCTTATAGTTTTAAATTTTATTTTCCTGCTGAGGAAAGGTGTTGGGCCTCTTTCCATGTGCTTACTGAACATTCATTTATCTTCTTTTGGGAATTGTCTGTTCAAATATTTTGTCCATTTTTTAAAAATTGTCTTTTTATTATTGAGTTGTAAGAACTTTTACAAGTACTTTTTTAGCTATATGTGTTGCAAATATTTTCTCTTTGTCTGTGGACTGCCTTTTATTTTCTTAGCAGTGTCTTGAAGAGTTGAACGTTTTAGTCCTGCTGAAGTTCAATTCATCATTTTCTTTTAAGGTTAGTGCTTTTTGTGTTCTAAGAAATCTTTGCCCACCCATAGGTTGTCAAGATTATCTCTTATGTTTCCATCAGAAGTTTTTTTTTTATTATCATTTTGGCTTTTGTGTTTAGGACTTCTTTATTTTTATAATCAGAAAAGATATTACAATATTTTTAGTGAGAACATGGTCCTTTTTAACATAAACAAGTAGAATTTTACAAACCACCTCCAATTTGATCTCTCAAAAGATAGTGTTTGCCAAAGTTCTGATTTATAAAAATATATCTGGGACCATATTTCCTAAGGAGGAAACCTGCAGTTTTAATTCTACTTTCAGTCTACTTATGAAGAAGAGAGGTTTTGTTTGTTTTTTGCTGTTGTTTTGTTTTGTTTTGTTTTACCTCATCGTATCTTTTCATAACAAAACATCCTTCAGTATAAGCAGGCTTCTTTGGCTGGCAGTGCTTGACATAATCACCTAGTTAATTAATACAAATATTTTCTAAATTCTTACTAGAATATTCCCACAATGTGCTCATTGTTGGGAATAATAAATCCTGTAAAACGTAATCCATACAATGGGCAAGTGAGGGTAAATAGAAGTAAAGAAATCCTTACAATACATGTTATAAGGGCAAAAAAGGCAAAGAGGGGGGTCTTATTGGTACTCATAGAAAGGGCATATAAATCAAAGTGGGAGAGAGCCGGGGCTTCCTGGGTGGGTTATAGCATCCAAATCATTACTTTTTCTAGACCTATTACATATTCTTGTGCAGATCATACTTTTTGGAAAAATGGAGTTGAAGAGAAAGTGATTTTGCTTATCGTGTTCCCAGTTTAGGTTTTTCTCTGGCAGCTTTGGCTGGTATAGAGGCAGTTATAAATCAATCCAGCTATAACCCAGTGCTTCTGGTGTTTTTCATGTTTCTGAGTCTCACACAGACAAATGAATACATTATAGGCTGTCTGTCAACAAGAGGGCACCTTGCAGGAATGCACAGCTTCTGACTGAGTCTACCTTTTCCCCTTGAGTTGTACTTACCTACCTTCTCTTCTTCTTTATTTTATCTGAAGCTTAATTTTCCTTGACTTGGACTCTTGGTAAGGAATGTTATTCATAGCCAATGATTTTGTGGTCATCTGCCACCCTTCCCTGTGTGACTGGTCTTCTTAACAAGGTAAGAATATGGTTGGAAATTTTGCTTTTCTCAGTGTTTAGGTTCTAGAATTAATTCAGACACACATAGAAATAACACCTTTTAAACTCTTCTATTGCTTTGCAATTTTTTTTTATTAATGCACTTAAAATTATTATCACCTACTATGTGCCAGAAACTATGTTCTGTGCAGGGAATTAAACTGGGAATACAGAGACGCAGCTGTTACCCTAATGAAGCTAACAATGAAGTGAGAATGGATGGCCTTAAACAGGTAATTAGAGGTATGATGCGTATTGTAAGGATAAATGCCATGCTATAGAACACATAACAGAGAGCTGAGAAAGTGACATTTCACCAGAGATGAATAGGCAATAAAAAGCAGGGACGAGAAAGTTCCAGGAAGAGGTACTCTGTATGAAACAACCCTGAGGTGGAGAAGAGCGTGGTGTATTTGAACAAGTGAAAGAGGGCCAATATGGTTGCAATCTAGAGAGAGGGGGCAAAGGGTATTTGGGATCAGGGCCAGATCCACAATGAACTTTGAACAGTTAAGATGCCATGGGCTTTTGAGGAGACATATCAGAAAACCTTGCTTTGGCCGTTTGGAGTTGTAGGTACCTCAGGAAAACTTGTTCTTAAACTTAATCCCTTCCTGTGAGTGTGAACCCATTGTAAGTAGGACCTTTTGATGAGGTTGCTTCATTTAAGGTGTGGCCCACCTCAATCAGGATGGGCCTTAATCCTATTACTGGAGGCCTTTATTAGCAGAATGAAATTCAGACAGATAGGGAAAGCTACAGAGGGAGCAGCCAGAAGTTGAATATCAAGGGAACCCGGAAGAGAAGGGAGAGACCAGGAGATGCCACCATGTGCCTTGCTAAGTAACAAGCTAAGGACCAAGGATCAGTAGCCACCAGGCCCAGAATGCCAAAGTCTTAGGGGAGAAAGCATCACCTTGATGATACCTTGATTCCGACTTTTCCTAACTTCAAAACCGGAAGTGAATAAATTCCCATTGTTTAAGCCAGCGTATTGCATGGTGTTTGCTTGAGCAGCCAAGGAAACTAAAACGCTTGCTTCAACTGGTTTCAGAAATAAAGGGAGTTTTATTTTCAGTCTTACATAACAAGAAGCCTTGAGGTATGACAGCTTCAGGGTTGGTTGATTCAGCAACTCATATTATCAGATTCTCTCTCTCTTATTTTGAATGACATTCCCAGATTTTCAATAGTTCTCATGTTTTCAAGATGCAAGATGGATATATCGCTTCAGGCATCACATCCTTACATATTAATTTCCAGAGATGTAAACAATGTTTCTTTGTTTCTCATTTTAAGAAGACATTATTCCCATAAACTCTCTGAAAATGTTTCTTTTCATCTCATTGCCCAGAATGGGTTACAGTCTCATTTGTTTTCTGTACTTATCACTAATTAGGAGAGTGTGACCATTATAACCATAGTAATTTGAGGAATGGATGGGTAGCAGTCAATGGAGACATTGGATATATATAACTCTTTTCTACAGTTAGTCTGTAATGGGGAGGAATGAGATAAAGTGGCAGAAGAGTAGAATGTGAGTTCAAGACTAGTCAGAATTTCCCTGAATGTTTGAAAATAGTTAAAAACTGGGTGTTACCAGCCTAGAAGTAGGGAAGAATGATTGCTGAGTGATCCACCAATAGTGCCTTGGTTTAGGATTTTGAACTTTATGAAAAGGGAGTTGGAAAACAATTGAAAGGTTTCAAACATAGAAATAATGTAATTAAATTTTTATTTAAAGTATAATCTTTCTCAATGTAAAAAAAATTCTTCAGGAACAAGAAGGAAAAAATTTACGAGTCTGATAGTAATGTATGTGGGCCTGATGGTGATTGAACTAGTTTAGTTAGAGAAAGTGTTTATAATCTAAGTATATTTAGTAACTAAAATAAACAAGAATGAGTGATTGATTATAGTTGGAGGATGAGGCGGAAGGTGAGATCCGTTTGCTTCTTATGTTTCTGGTTTGGACAACTGGGTAGAAAGTGATGTCATTTATCAATAAGGAAAAACTGAAGGCATAGCAAGGTATAGCAGGGTGTCAGGGTTGGTAGAGTATTGATTATTATTTCAGTTTTTACTCTATTGAAATTGAGATATCTATAAGATATTTAAGTAGAGATATCTGGTGGTAGTATAGGCCTGGAACTCAGGGGAGAGGCTAAGCTACAAATATAATTTCGATGGTATTCAGCAAAAAATTGTATGACACAGGAGTGGATTAAATGACCTCAGAGAAAATATAGGATGAGAAAAATGGAGTGCTTAATCAAGCCCTGAGGGATGGCAAGATTCAAGAGTCAGGGAGAGGGAGTTTCTGACAAAGATGACAGAGAGTGGCTCTAAGAAGTTGGAGGAAAACCAAGGAAATATTGTGTCATGCAAGTAAAGAATGTTTCAATGAGGAGAAAGCATTCTCCTGTGTCAAAAATTTCTGATCATTTCAGTAAGATGAAGAAGGAAGAGTAGCCCTTGGATTTAGTGAAATAAAGGTCACTGACACTCTTTATAAGAGCAGTTTTGGTAGAATGGGGCCACAATAAAGACTGGAATGAATTGAGCAGTCAATGGATAGTAGGAAAAGGGACTCCCAGGGGAAAAAAGTCTTGGAAATTATTATAGTTAACTTTGGTCATATAATCCAGGGAAATGTTTTTTCTTTAAATATTCATGCTTGTCAAGTGTGACTGTTTGAGATCATTTTATGAATCCCCCAAAGAGAAAGATTATGTTTGTAAACTAATCTATTCCTCTGGGTGTGAAACCTTTGGATTTCAGTTAAGGGGCCCTTGATTAGATTACCCATTAAGATTGCTTTGAGGGCTTTCTTTGATTGGACCACATCAGTAGGGCGTGACTCAGGTTGAGTCCCTACCCCCTTGGTGGGTGTGATATAAATGGAAATTTACTCAAGATAGAGAGCTCTGTTATTTTTGATCCAGGGGCCCCAGGGAGAGATGAGCCATTTGCCTGATATGCTTGTAGCTGACCTTGTGAAGAGAGCAGCACAGCTGAGGAGGTCTGGAAAGAAATGAGCCCTATGCCAGGAGAGTGAGGAAGCCCTGAGAGAAAAGCCCTATGCCACTCTGCAGCTGAGAGAGGGGAAGCCCAGAGGGGAAGGCTGAACCCTTGCAGAGATCAATGAACATCTTGTTTCAACACGTGGCAACTGACTTTGGTGAGAAAGCAACCTTGAGCTGGACTCTTTAGGGTCTTATAACTGTAAGTTTTACCCCAAATAAATACCCTTTATAAAAGCCAACAGATTTTTGGTACTTTGCATTGGTACCCCTTTGGCAGACTGATATAACAAGGTAGGGCATTAATCAATCCACTAAAGGGTAGGATAAGCAGAAATGAGATGAAAATGCAGCACCTACTGTGAATCAAAATCAAGGTGTTAAACTCACAAACTTTTTTCCATAAATTATTTATTGAGATGATAAAGTCATAATCTAATCAGTTATTTGATAAAACTTAACTGTACTAATTATCTACCACACAATTTTTGGGCAAATAATATCACACAAAAATGAAAAGAAAATTCACCATTATTGTAGTACTCCTTTAGAAACTTTAGTCTGCTTGAATTTCTAAATTGATACTCTAACAGAAGATGATTAAGGAGACTCCTTCAGCCATTGGAAAGTACATCTGATAGCACTACACAATAGATTCTGGCATTGGACTAGATTACCGAAGTGTGGACTATGAATGCAAGAGAACAGAGGTGAAAGCATCATCGTTAATCAAGGTGCTTCACAGATGACTAGTTATTGAACACACAATTCATATGCTCCTTCATTCAGTTTCACATAAGAGAAAGTATATCAGACACCTCATAGGATGAATTAGCATACTGAAAGTAAGACAAACTGTGCCCTATGTTGGGAACTAGTTTCAATGAAATCATTTGTCATTTTATGGGTGGTTGGAAATGAGACATTCAAAAATAATTCATTTTGGCTAAGAAAGTATTACTATAGATTTTCCTATTCTTTTCTAAGGTAATTCTATGAAATGGGAAGACACTTTAGATGAGACATTTTTTTATTGAAGTGCTTTCTAAATGGAATATAATGGGATATTAGGTGGATTGACCTTGTTATGGAACTGACAAACCAGTTCTAACAATCTTGATGACTCCTATTGAAAAATGGTCTATTGTTTATTTGCTTTTCTTCTCCCCTCCTCATCCTCTGACTGAGAAGAATGATGAATTGGATACCATATGGTCTAAAAAATAACTTGATGAACCAAGACCATTGTTTTATATCATCTGGAAGGATTATTCCAAGGGTTTGCCTTGAAGAAGTTCATGCCTTTTTATTTCTTTGGAGAGTGCTAATTGAATGTAAAATTTTCTTTTCACTTATTATTTGTGGTAAGTTCTATGTTTTGAGCATTTGCATACATGTACAAGAATGCATTCTATGTTGTCAGTCAGGTGAAAACAGTAATGCATTTAGGAAGTACTCAAATCAGAATCCATCCCAAATATTATAAAATCGGCATCTGGTCAGCACTTCCATCCTTGATGGATCACGTTGGACCTTTCAATCGTTGGGCAATTTCCACTTGTAAGCAGTTTTCTAGGAAAGACAAAAATATAAATAAGACCTTAAGTAAGTATGTAATCATCAAATTATCATGTCTTTACTGCAGCAAGAGTAGTTACAATAAAGCCACATAATTTAAAATGCAGGTCTCAGGTTGGATCTATTTCAACATAATTGAAAAATGTCATTGATGTGAATTTCATGTTTATATTTATCATTTTACATAGAATATTCTTAAATATTCCTAAAGAGAGTGATTAGAAATGTTCCTTAAGCTTTCTTTAAAGAAGAAATACAGGAAGTCTTGTTTCACGATTATGTTCAGTCAGTCAGTCAACATTTAGGAATGGCTGCTTCTGTGTTGTATACTGTTCTGGGTGTTCTATTTTCTTAGGTTCTACAACACAAACTCATCTGGTTTTCGACCTACCTCTCTGTTTTCTTCTATGTAACTTTGTCTTTTAGACAGCCCTTTATCTCTGCCTTCCTTACATGTTGATTTTCCTTGGGATTATTCCTAAGTCCTTCTCTCTGTTTACTCAGCCAACTTCCAGAGGTGATTATATATACCCTAATCTTCTTTTGGAAGGAGAGACTACATAACATGGGAGATAAGCTTTTAGTTATGGAGTCATGCAGGTTTGGGGTTTTGGTATAGGTCCATTATCAGCTGAATTATTTGAGGCAAATTCAGTATAACCTCTTAGCTTCTCTACTTCCTCATCTATAGAATGTGGATAATAGTAGTACCTTCCTTATTGTGGAGATTAAATGAGATGCTTGAATTGTGCTTAGCAGTGTCTGACACACATTAAGTACTGTCTAATTGTTAATGACTTTTATTCTACTTTATTTGTATTAAATTATTATTCATTCACTCCCATGATTTAATTTGGAACCATCTGTAAGTAGAGGTTCCAAATCTTTGTCTCCATTCCTGCCTTTCTCCTGAGATCCAGACCCTTCTATCAAATTGCTTACTAGATATCTCTTATTGGATATCTTCAGGTAGCTTATATTAACATGTTCAATGCAGAGTTTGTTATTTTCCCTATTCTTCCCACATATGCCTTTTGCTTGGGCAACTTTTACTGCTTTTTGGGAGAAGTCCTTGTTGACCCCATACCTTGGCTCTGCCCGTGTGTTCCCATAGTAATGTGTATTTTCCTATCATTGCATTTACCACACCATGTTATAATGGCCTGTTTACTTGTCTGTATCTCCCTCAAGTCCCTGAATCCCAGCACTTAGCTTAATTCTTCAGCATAGTAGGTGATCAATAACTGTTTATTGAAATAATGCCAATCGATAATTATCAAAGGGCACTTCCACTAAGGAACACGTAGTATAATATGAGAGAGAATGATGTAAACAAATAATTATGGTACTGTAAAAATATTTTAATAGAAAATTGAGCAAACTTTGCCAAGTTAGGCTGGTCAGGGATTCAGGGAGTGGCTGGCCCTGGTCGCTGCTAGATGATATGGCTTGAGGTTATTCAACAAAGCTAGTTTTAGTATATAAGCTACTGTTGGAGCCCCAGATAAGTGTGTAGCTCCTGCTGAGAGAATTGGTCAACAGTTGAACTGAATTTAATATAATAAGTGGGAATTTATGTGATGGGGAATTTAAAGAGGAGGAGAAGAGCTGCACTGGGCCACTCAGATATGGAAAACCATGCCATTTGCAAATATAATTAATAATTTGGTGTGATCGAAATATAATGTGTGTCTCTGTGGTGGTGTTGTGATGTGCAGCTGGAAAATTAGGCGATGCCTAGAAATCTGGACTTTATCTTATGGACAACAGCAGGCTCTTTAATAAGAAAATAATTCAAGGAAAAGACTGTAGTAAGTATTGGGGGTGTCTAGGGAAACAGAATCAACAGGAGATATCTGTAAAAATCATGAGATTTTATGATATTGACAGAGAACTCCTAAGCCTGGGGGTGGGGCGGAGTTGGTAAAGGGCAGAAGGACAAGTCTCAAATTTTAATGTAGTTAAGTAACGAATAGCTTTTTCTGACCTTAGGTTAAATTGATTTCAGCAATGGACACTTTAGGGTTCATCAGGAAAAGCTCTTAAATATCTAGGAAAAGACATATTTTTCTCAGAAAATATAGCAAGTGTTAAGGTAGGATTTAGGAGAGGATGAATAAACTTATTGATGCATAGTGACTGTCTTTGTAGCTGTCTCGCAAATGAATTACATTTTGTCCTCCACCCAACTATGTCCTTTTCAAGGCAGTTTTTGACCAATAAGCAGACTCATAAGAATTTTCAAAACCCATTGCATTGCCTTAATTCAACAGCAGCAGGGATTTATTGGCTGGCAGTTGTTACTGCTTGCTTTTGTAATTCTTTTTTTATTGATAACAGAAACTTGATTTTCTTTGGGGAAATATTTCCTCTCATTTCCAATGGTCATGGTGGAATTAATTATCATGGTGCCCAGACTCAATTGGTCAACAGATGGGCATGGGAAACAAGCTCAGCCAATCAGACTTTTCCTGAAATTTGAACTTTAGTGAAGTAGCACAAAGAGAGGAAATGGTTAAATCTGACTTATTCCAGTTATGGAGCCCTGGAAACACTTTTCATTGTTCCTGCTCATTCAGTTTTCAGAAGCTTCTTGGTCCCTGTACTTCTCAATATGTGGTTTTTCAGGTTTTCCTTCTATTCTGCGAGTTGTTTCATCCTTATACTTACATACAATTATCTAGGTTAATAAGTTACCAAGAACCTTTTTCCATTGGTGGCAGTCAAATATTAACTAATATTTTTTGTTAGAAATTGCTCAAAACCTTCAAAAAGAAATAAAAATGAAAACTTCCCAATAAATAAAAATTTTTTATTTATTTTCAAAAGAACACTTCTTTCATAATGAGCACACAGGAATTTTCCCATGAAAACATGGTAGATCACTGAGACTTTGATCCTGAAAAGCAGTATGGTGTGGTAGTTATGAGAGCAGCCTCTCCAGGTGCATCATCAGAGACTAAATCCAGGCTCCACCATTAGCAACAGTAGGACCTTGGAAAATTTTCTTAACTTCACAGTTTCTCCATTTCCTCATGTGTAAAATGGGGTGAAGATAACTCATGTAATGTACTTAGAACACTGCCTAGCATACAAGAAGGACTCAATATATAAACATTAGTTCAATGTGAAGGCTATGCTGTCATTTTGCATTAGAACTTGATTTTGAGCTTTTTCCAAGCAGGGAGCCTGCTTTAGCCATCTAATCTTCCTACTTCTAAGCCTAGTAGGTGCTCTTTTTCTTTTTCAGTGACTACACTGTGAAGTAACATTATGAGATTTGTTTTTATACTTGTGTTGTGTTTGTTGCATTTTATATCAACACAGAAATCTATGTCTAACATAACATTATTGAGAATTTAGAGAAGATTACAAATCTGCAGTCTCCTGAGCTCTACAGTATACCCCTGCTTTAAATAGTTACAAACTTAAGTAATAGCTTTTCGTTGTTTATTTCCTTCCCAGTTAGTTGTGCCAGACTACATCTGTTGAACAAGCAAGACTATGCCAATGGTTCTCAACCTGGCTACATATTAGAATCACCTGAGGAGCTTTCAAAAATCCTGTTCCAGGTCACCACTCCAGACCAATACAACCAGACTCCCTGGGGATGGAACCTGGACAACAGCGCATCTTCTAAAGCCTCCAGGTGATTCTAATACGCAGTTAGGACTCATCTGCTACTGCTTCAACTTCCTTAGATAAACATAGTAAGAAAGCAATAGGTCTGAAAAGTACAGAGGATTTTGTTTGTTTTTGTTTTGTTTTCTCCTAGTAAGTTAAGTATATGTAATTTTAGAATTAAGGATTTCTGAATTTTGACTCAGTAGCCTGACAATGGTCTGTTTGTAACACTGAAGAATAGGTTAAGACAGCTCCGGAGAAAGGCTATCTATTTGTTGCCTCTATTCTCCGACACCCCCTGCCCCTTTCATTATCAGGATGTAAGAAACAATATTGTTTTGTTGAGAGCAGATGGAATTGGTGGTAGCAGACTTGAGAATTTACTGTATTTTGGGGGTTTATGACATCTTTTTGAACACTTCGGTCAATTAAGAGGCCAGGGTCTGTAAATAATCTGATTTCATTTTATAGAAATTCTACAATACAAATGACTTCTACATAAATTTATATTACTCAAGACCCTTGGCAGCATGGGGTTGAGTTGGGAGTGAGAACAGAGGTTATTAGTCTACACACATACACATGTACGTGTGTGCTTAAATCATTTGTGTCTGTTGGCTCTATTTTTCTTCTCTGATACATGGATTACATTTAGAGCCTTAACCACTTAACTTTTCCAATATTAGAAGACAGCTATCCCCTCCCCTCCAATATTTCCTGTCTATCGGTTTAGCATGGGCAGTTCCGTACCTGTCATGGTTTCATGAACATTTGGTATGCTCAGCTTCCTGGTTAATTGTACTTGCTGACATTGACCAAGAATTCACTACGTTACAGGCAGTATCCTAAGTGCTTAGTATGTATTAAATCATTTAGTCCTCACAGCAACTCTATGAGGGAGTGGCTAAGTTTTTTACCCATGAGGAAACTGAGGTATAAGTATATTAAGACATGTTTAGAAACCTGTCCTATGTCACTCAGGTACTAAGTGGTGGATCCCATATTAAAATTTTCTCATTTAGTAAAAGTTGTCTAATTAAAATAAAAAATAATAAAAAACAGTGCACCCTAATGTGAACCATGGACTACAGTTAACAGTATAATTATAAAAATATTTTTTCGTCAGTTGTAACAAATATACCACACTAATGAAAAGTATTAACAGGGTGGTATATGGGAACTCTGTATCTTACACATGATTTTTCTATAAATCTACAAATTCTCTAAAGAAAAAAATTTTTGGCAAGTATGAGCTTTCAGTTTCAATCATTACACTATGATGGTTTGTATTTTGTCTAGTAAGATATAATTGGATCTGTAAAAATGCAATCAATGTACTAATCCATTGGAGAATGTAGGTGGAAAAGAGGAAGTTGTCTTAAATTAATTGAAAGAGAACGTTTTCATTTTTGGTCTGACACATAAAACAGGAATTTGTGTAGTTTTTTTTTTTTGCCCCTCTGAGCAATTCATGGAAACCTTTGCTACAATGTTGCATATTCTGACTATAATGCCTAGAGAAATGAAATAAATATAAAATCTATAAAACCTTATTTGGTCTATGATATGAAGTCATATACCATTTTCAATCCTCTAGCAAATGGGTAAAACTACTTATATATTACAAATTTCATTTTGATCTGGCTCTGTGTGTACTTTCTTGAAAGACAATGCTTCAAGACATGACATCTAATGTAGGAGTCCCCAGTGTTCATCGTACCTGCAGGTTAATCTTTTATTTAATGTCATAGGAACTCAGAGGCAATAAGGCAGGATAGATATATCAATCCCAGGACATCTGAAGTAACAGGCAGGGGAAGTCTGTGCTCAGTGGTGCAATGTTTCAGGAGAAAAGCTAAGCTTACCAGAATGTGCACCACTGAATTTAGGCAGCTGGCCAATGCTTAACACTGCCAGAGAAGTGCAATTTTATTTTAATCATCTATTCTTATGCCAAGGCCAAGAGCAGCATTTCCACCAGCTTCTACTTCCCCATCAATTATAACAATGTGCACTTCAGAACCCTCAGTTCAGGGAGCTTGCATTTGCATATTAGTGGAGAAGCAAAATTTATTAGTTCCTTTCATCTTTGGAAGGTGGGACAGAGAGATAACCATGAAAGCAAGGACTAGACATTTCCTCGAATTTCAGTTTTAAAACATACCAGCCTAGGCAGGTAACATTTGAATCATGATGTCAAAATACAGCAAAACAATAAGGTATTTTGAGATCAGCAGCTTAGAAGAGCAGACGGTTTATGGAGGTTCATTTTTTAAAAATAAAGATAAACTCATTTTAGTCCAGCCTACATACTGAAGATTGGAACACATAGATTTACCACACACTTAGCTAAAATAATTAACAAAGGTAGTATCGCAAGTAAAATAAAGACTGAAACTACCACATCAACTATTTTGATGGGACTAATCTGTTGAGTGTGTCCACAACCCATCCAGTTTTTTCCCCACAGAAAAATAGTTATTTACACTTAGATTAGAATAGTTATTTACACTTTGTGCACATGCAGTCAGAATTAAGCATGACAAGGCATAATTCAAAAAGCAATGATTTCAATCACAGCTTGTAAAGTCTTCAAGTGAATGGAGTCAAATAAAAATATATTGACATTTCATCACATCTTTTGCATAATTCCTTTTCTCGCCACTCTGATAGTCTATAACATGTCAGACTTATAGAACAAATCTTTCATCCAAAGTCTGTTTGGCTTTGCTGCCCCATATTCTCCAGTTCTGAAAGAACTTTCTTCTTCATAGATTGTAACCATGCAACACCTTCTCTCCTTTGATCTCTTCTGATGTTAATATATCTTACTATAAATTGGGGGATCATATACTCTTGCTTTTTCCACCTTTGATAAATCTCTGCATGTCAAAAACTTTTAAAAAAAGTTTTTCTTTAAATTTGTCATCTCCAATTTGCATGACATCAAATTTATGTATGTATTTGTGTAAAATTTATCTTGACCTGTGGCTATTGAAAATCATGGAGTATTAGACCTGACTCAAGCAATAGATGTCAGTAGTCTAGTACTCTGTTTAATGCTTGAATCTTCTCTACAGTACTCCAGACAACTGGTTACACAGGTTCTCCTGGGCACCTCAAGGCAGGGAGCTTGCCATCTCACATAAATATGCCTTTTAATAATGATTGTTAGTCAGTCATATATTTCTTCTGTTATACATAGATTAAATTAAAAACCTCATTTACTTTACAACTTCTCACATATTTGAAAACAGCTATCATCTCCCCATCTCCTGTCCTAATTTTTCCCCTTCTCTAGGATAACATGGCCAATCCCATGTATGATGACATGGTTTCATGAATGTTCACTATTCTAGTTACTCTCCTCTGAATACTCTCTGATTTTTTCATATGTGTTAGACATGTATATGTGCTCCTCATAATCTCCTTTAACCTGCTACTCAGTTGAAGGGAAGTAGGTGAGAAGAGAGGCTCCAGCTGAAAGCTCCTTCGGGGTCTGCTTCAGCTACAGAATGTTACTTTAATCAAGTCATGTTTTCCCAGGACTGAGCTAGGCACGGGGATAAAGGCCAAGACATTTCTGTCCAAAGTGAGGTGACTCTGATAGGGCAATATTTGTTCCAGAGAACCCTACCAAGTTGGCCAAGCTTTTTCATTTTGACTTTTTCCTCTGCCCAATACTGCTTCTTCCCTCTACTTTTCACAGATGTTATTTTTAACAATAAGTTTGTCTTGGTCTTATCTTGTTTCCAGAGAACCTGTGTGAGACAATATTCCTTTCTGTCTATATTCCCCTGTGCCAGATTAAATCAGAATATTTTTTGAATCAAATAGGACAGGAGATGGGGAGATGATAGCTGTTTTCAAATATAAATCATATTGAACACAGATAAATAATTAAGTCCTATTCTTCCAGTTTGTTAGGACTGTTTTGGATTTAAATGTGCCATCTCATGTATTTGCTATACCAAGGTTTGTGTCATTTTGACACAAAATAACCATCAACCATTTCATTCATCAACGTTTTTGGTAAAATGTTAACAAAGTCATTTTTGAGGTTAGAGTCCTATTCTCGAGTTTATATTAACATGAATCAATTAATTAGTGTTTATTAGTTATAATTATTCATCTAGCAAATAATACATTTTATTTAAATTTCCTACTGCTAGAGTAAGATAAAAGATACTATCATTTCTTAAATAAATTTTAATTGAAATATATGATATATACAGAAAGTTATACAAGCCTAGGGTAAATATATTAGCACACTACAGAAAATGAAATAGAATACTACCAGCACCCCAGAAGAAGTCTTTGTGCCTTCTCCAAGCTACTATCCTCAGCCTCTCCCCCAAAGACAACAGATTCCCCAATTTGAAGGTTAGAGATTAATTTTGATTATTTTAGTACTTTCATGTATATTCAGTCTTACAGTAGGTATTTCTTTCATAAGTATTTGTTCCCTCAATGTTATTTTTGTGTAGCAGTACTTTATTTTTATTGCTGTATAATATTTCCTTTTATGAATATAGATCAATTTATCCATTCTTTTGCAGATGGACAGTTGGGTTTTTCTAGATTTTGATTATTTAAAAATGGTGATGAATATTATTATGTGTTCTGATATACTCAATTTGGATTTTTGTTGACTGTATGCCTAAGAATGCAGTTAATGGAGTCATAAGATATTTGTATGCTTGTCTGTGATACATACTGCCAGTTTTCCAAAGAAGTTGTACTAATTTGCACTTCTTCCAGCAGTGTCTGAGAGTTCCAGTTCCACGTTCTCTCCAAAGTTTGTTACCGTCAGTCTTTTTCATTTGTTTTCATTCCCTTGACAATTAATAAAGTAAAAATTCAGAGTTTAACAATTTAGATTTCCTTTTATGCAAACTTCTAAGGTCTTTAGACTTTTAAAAAAATATTTGATTATCTCTCTTGATTACCATTGCTTTTTATATGGCTCTGATACAAACACTTTGTTTGTTATATGTATTAAAAACATATTCTCCTACTCTGTGGCTTGCCTTGTGTTTCAGTTTGCTAAAGGCTGCCAAGTCAATATACCAGAAATGCGTTGGCTTTTTCAATGGGGATTTATTACCATAAATGTACAGTTTCCAGGCTGAGAAAATTGTCCAAATCACAGCATCAGAGGATGCTCTTTTCCCAAAGACAGGGCTCCTGGCAATCCTGGACTCCTGTCTCATGGTAGTACACAATGGTGGTGTCTGCTGGTCTCTGCCTTCTCCTCTGGGCTCCCTTGCTTTCAGTTTATGGCTGCTCTGTCTGTGGCTTTTTCTCTCAGTTTCTGTGGGTTCCTCTCTCTGTGCTTCTGTGCTCCACAAATTCCAGCCTCCTTCCTCCAGGACCCTTTCTCTCAGCCTCTGTGGCTCCCTCTCTCCATATTCATTTATTTATAAAGGACTCCAGTGAGGGAATTAGGATCCACCCTGCATCGAGCCTTACTGGAATAATCAAATCAAAGATGCTTAATTGAAGTAATTTCATCAAAAGTCCCCACCTACAATAGCTTCACACCCACAGGTATGGATTAGCTATAAGGACATGATTTTTTCTTAAATCATGGGGTACATATAGTCTCAAAACTACCACATCTTACAACTCTTCTTAATGTTGTCTAAAATAAAAAGAATTTTAAAAATATTTATATAGCCCAATTTATCAATATTTTTCTTTACAGTTAGTTTTACTTGTGTCCTGATAAATCTTAACCTGTCCCCAAAGTCTGTAAGATATTTTCCTATATTACTTTCTCGAAGCTTTATTGTTTATTGTTTATTTCTCACATATTTATCTGCAATCCCTCTGAAATTGATTCTGTGTCTATATTCATGGGAAAATTTCACCTCTAAATTCTTATTTCCCTGCAATGTTCTTGTCAGGTTTTGATAGTAAGAATTGTGCTGCCTTCATAAGATGACTTGGAAAATATTTCTACCTTCCTGTTCTCTGAGTTCATAAAATTTATTTTTATATCTTCCTTAAATGTGAGGGAAATATAACCATTATAGCAATCTGGGCCGGAGTTTTTTTTGTGGGAACGATTTCAATCACAAACTCAATTTGTTCAACAAATAGGGTACCACTTAGATTTTCTATTTCTCCTTGTGACAATTTTGATAGGTTGTGTTTTTTAGAATTTTTCCCATTTTATCTAACTTTTCTGCTATATTAGCATATACTTTCCATAATATCTTCTTATTACATCATTTAAGGCTGCAGGAACTCCAGTAATGATCCATTTTTCTTTCCCAGTTTTTGCAATTTGTGCTTTTTCTCTTTTTTTCCCCGTTGTCCTATGTTTCTAAGGTTTATCCATTTTATTGACCTCTTTTAAAGACCCAATATTTTATCTTTGTTCATCTTTCACCCATGTGTTTTTATTTATGCAAATGATTTCTCCTCTTATCTTTATTTCCTTCCTTATACATTTTTAGGGCTAAATTTGTTGTTCTTTTCCAGCAACCAGAAAATCAAGCAGCTAGAATTTTGCCTCTTGAGATGCAAGTTTATATTATTGCTTATTCCATTTTCTTCTTTTCTAATAGACACAATAGATGCATCTCACAAGTATGGCATGTTTTAGTTATGTTTTAATTTAGTTCAAAATATGTTTATTTCCATTTTTATTTCTTCTTACTATTTAGAAGCATGTTGCTTAAATTCCAAAAATTTGAGTATTTTCTAGCTATCTTTTTGTTGTAGATTTCTTGTTCAATTCCACTGTGGTCAGATAATATTCTGTACAAGTTGCCGATCATCTGAAACGTATTTGGTTAATGGTGTTATTCAAAAGTCTCTATCTTTACTGATTTGATGTCTGCTTGTTCTATCAAGCACTGAGAGAGGAGTATTAAAATATCCATCTATGATTGTGAATTTAACTATTTTTTCTTTTATTTTGTTAATAATAGTTTTGTATATTTTTAAACTAATTTATTTACAGCACAGTGAATTTTCTCCAACTGAACACACTTGTAACTAGCCTCCAAATCAAGAAACAGAACATTAACTGTACCTCAAAAGCCCCCTCATGGCTCCTTTCTTTCAGTGTTCTCCTCACCCAAGTAAATGTAATGACTTTCAATGGATTTTTTTTTAACACCACACACTAGTTTTGCTATGTTTTTTTTTTTACATTATTTAAATGGAGCCATACAATATGAACTTCTTATGCCTGGCTTCTTTGTTTTCTCTTTTTGAAAAAACTTTTTTTATTGAAGTTTATCATTCATACATGAACATCCATAAACAATAAGTGTATAGTAAAAGTTGTGAACTTACAAGACAAGCATATCATCATTCAGGCCTCCCATACATCACCCCCCCACACACCACCAACTTGCATGGTTGTGAAACAATTGTTACAACCTATGAAAGATCCTAGTCAAAACATTATTACTTACTATAGCCAATATCTTAACATTTGGTTCATTCCCCCCCGCAGCCCACCTGGTTATTATAACCCTGTATTAATATTATTGTTATAATTCATGAGAGAATGTTCTCATATTTGTTTTGTAACCACAGTCCATATTCCACCACAGGATTCAGTGTGTTATACAGTCCCATGCGTTGTACAATCCATTCAATGTGTGCACTCGGGGCTCTCATAATCATTAGAGAGTTGTGCTGTCATCACCTCAGTCAATTTTAGAACTTTTCATTACTCCAAAAGGAAAAATCCCATTCACCGTTATACCCCCCTATTTTTGCCCCCTAGAATTGATGTATCTTCTTTGTTATTGCTGCAAAAATATTACAATATTACTGTTAACTATAATCCATAATTTACATTAATTATAATTTTCCCGTGTATCACCATATTCTTAACACTTTGTAAAATAAGAACATTCTTATAATTATACTAGTAACCCCAATTTTCTTCCATCATTGAAATCACTGTTATACAGTCCCTACATTATCCGTTATCTTCCTTTCAATTGAAATATTGCATCAACAGACTACCCCTTTCAGCCACAATCAGCAGTGTTAGTTATACTCACTATAATGTGTTACCATCAACTCTATTCATTTCCACACATTTACAATAAATCTTATTAAAAATTCTACATACATTAAGCATCAGCTCCTATTCTCAACCCACATTCTATTTCCTAGTAACCTATACTCTAGAGCAGGGGTTCTTAACCTTTTTTTGTTCCATGGACCCCTTTGCCAGTCAGGTAAAAACCACAGATCCCTTACTAAGTGCACACTATACTGTATATTATTTAGTAAATATATCACACCCGCACCAACACATCCCCACAATAGTAATGTTTTTTTGAATTTCAGTTTAAGCTCACCGACCCTTTGTTAAGAACCCCTGATCTAGAGTTTACCTCCATGAGAGTGCTCATTGTTTTACTTCACATTAGTGAGACCATACAATATTTGTCTTTTTGTGCCTGACTTATTTTACTCAACATAATGTCCTCAAGGTTCACCCATGTTGTTATATGCACCCTGCTTTCATTTCTTCTTACAGCTGAAAAATATTCCATTGTATGTATTTATACCACATTTTTTTAATTCACTCATCAGTTGATGGACACTTGGGCTGTTTCCATATTTGAGCAATTGTGAATAATGCTGCTAGGAACATTGATGTGCAAATGTCAGTTTGCATCCTTGCTTTCAGTTCTTCTGAATATATTCTTATTAATGGGATTGCTGCATCATATGGCAGTTCTATATTTAGTTTCTTGAGGAACTGCCAAACTGTTTTCCACAGAGGCTGCACCATTC
>JAQZBX010004177.1:48168-61652 GCA_029593785.1 Cabassous unicinctus | reverse complement strand
GGAAGGAAAAGAGATAGCATTGGTAGACAAAATCACTATACAAACAGAATGGAAAATCAAGGAAGAAAAAGCACAACAAAGAGGAAATGAGCTTGCAGCACCTAATTAAAAAGAGGGGCGGGGGAGGAGGAAAGAGGAAAGAAATGCAAGAAATAAATGAAAAAAGAAAAACCAAACAAACACACAAGCATGCAGTAAAACAAGTCTAAGGAAGAACAGCGTTCCTTTTGGGCCCTTGTGGAGCCTCTCAGCCTGTGCTCATCAATCAATTACCCTGAAGCCTTCACTCTGTAGGTTTTGAAGCAGATTTTAGTGATTAAATTAACTTAAAAATATTTTTTTATGGAATAAGGGACCCAAAAAAAAGGACTCTTCTGGACCAAACCCTCTGCCGAGGTGACCCTAAATAGGCTCGTGGAAACTTATCAAACACTTCCTACTGCCTGACCCTGCCAGGGGAGCTAAAACTCTGATATTCATTGTGGAACTATAAAATTGGCTGGCTCCACCCCCTCTGAAGCAAAGCTTCTGTGTCCCATGGCTGTTAGGTAAATCAGGCTTCCTCAACAGATTCATCTCTCCCCTCAGGCAGGCACCACTTCTAGCCAGCTGGTTTGCTCCCTAAAAGCTGCAAGGGGGACCAGGCAGCCAAACCAAGAGAAAAAAACCCCTCTCACCCTTTGCCAGGACCCTCCCACTCTCAGAGAGTGCTCCCTTTCAACAGGTTGCCAGGTCGGTGGGGCTTAGCCTTCTGCATCAATGATTTCCAGCTGAGGAAAAAACTCACAATTTTATATTGAGCAATCCACCTCGCTGTCCAGCTCCCTCCAGCTCAATGTCTCCAAGGTTCTGATTCTTCAGGCTTCCAGAACAGACCACCTGGGCAGTATCCTGTCCCCAAACAGCCATCTTCCAGGAGAGAAATTTTGAGTGCCCACCTAACGAATGCCATCTTCCACCACAACTTCAACAAGTAGCTTTTTTGTGGGTATGGCAAAAGAGGGGTTGTTAGCGGTTGTGAAAGTATTTCATTGACTCCCACTATTGAGATTGAGGAGTGAGTTAAGGGTTCAGGGAATTCATGGAGGGCAGAGTTAAGTGGTTTCTCTATGAATAAATAATGAGAAATCAGAGAGAGAGAAAGGGTCATGAATGCACACAATGGTTTCTGCTGCAGCCACTTTTCAAAGAGGGAGGCAGGACATGGGGAAGCTGGATTGAGAGCAGAGAGTTAGGCTTGAGAATGGGTAGTAATTGGAGAGAAGGAAGGGGGTTTAGGGGGAGGTGTAGGGGAATGGGAGGAGGATGGAGTAGTTTTGGTGGGTGCTGATTGGGTGTATGGTGGTGGGGGGCATGATCAGTGGGTTGAGGTTGGAAGCTGAAGAGAAAGAAGATTTGATAGGCAGGGGGAGGGACAGAGAGAGAAGAAAAGCCTGAACTTAGGGGATATCAGACCACTTGCCATTGTGTTGGAGGGGAGAGTTTGAGTCCAAGGACCTCTTTGGAAAAGGGCATATGAGAGAAGAGGTACAAGTGTCCTCAGATCTCTTATTCTCAAACTGGCTAGGCAGGTGACCAGAACCTGAGCCAGGCATCCCTGGTACTGATAGCACAGGTGATGGGGACTGTTCTCTGAGGCCAGAGAGGATCATTGACATAGTCCTAGGATTTTCAAAGAAAAGGAAGCGGATACCAAAAAAGAGACAGGATCCTCTGGAGTGGTCCCGAAACTCACCCAAAGTTGACTCAGTGTCCAATGTTTGTTGCTGAAACTGCAATGGCAGCATCAAGGATCACTATGGATTTGATCTGCCTCAATGAGGCCTCCCAGGTTTTCTTCAAAAAACAGTTAGATCCCCATTCAATGAGGTTCAGAGGCAGATCAAAGTTAAAAGAAAGTTTATTAGACCGCCAGAGTGACAGGGGTCAAAAGAGAGATTTTAGCCCACCCCAGTGGTCGGATATGAAGACAATTCAGCCTATCTGACTGATTTGGGCTGACCCTTAAGTAGCATTTGGGTGGGGTGTTAGTGAGGACAAAGGAAAAGTACTGATCTTCACTCTGTTGGCAGGGCGTCTTGGGGAGGATGAGGCAGAGAGTTGGAATTTTCAATAGGATGTTTGACAAACTTGCCATAGGTTTTGAGGTAATGCATACTTTGTTATTTCAGGGGCAGATGGCAACAATTTTAGCAATTTGTCATTGAGGCATGGGAGACTTGGTGGAGCCAGGTGGGGGTTATAAGGGGGTCGTTTTGATGGATGTGGTGAACATTTGGCCATTTTTCATAAGGACCAGGGAGACTGGCTGGGCTGGATGGGGTACATGGGTGGGTTATTTTGGCAAATGGGGCAAATACGTTTCACTTTTGCAAACTGCCCATCATGGTTACCAGATTCTAGAATGCATGCTAATCTTCATTTCCAGAGTCAATCAAAAGGAAACACTGGCAACCCTGGCTCTCCACCTGACACCAGAGAATCCACTTGTTTTCTGAGTGCCCACCACCACCACCCAGGAACCTGAACTGGTCTAAGCTGGCCAGACAGGCAAACCCAAGTGAGGGAGTCTGTGACCCATCAGTCATTAAGGTCCACCCAAGACATTATCCAAGACCAACCCAATACACGTGGGAGGAGGAGTGAGTTATCCCACATGGGGACAGTTTTGCTTGATTGATAGACATATCCTACTGGCAGCTTTTATATCAGCCTGCAAGTTGTACCCTCTGGGGCACACCTGGTTTGGGTGGGACCCAGTTGTGGCTGGGACTCTGTTTTGTCTTACACTTGGGCAGGAATTGGGTGTGCCACTTTGGGGGTATGTGCAGAATCCTGAACACACATTCTTGGTGGCTGATATGGGGTTGTGTGGGGAGGGCTAGGGGGCTACCAAATGTAAACATAATTTTTTACATTTCTTTCAAGACAGAACCCTGGCCAGTTTTAAGTAAGCATTGTTACATGGAAGTACACTATAAATGCACATTTTAGGAAAACAGCAATCTCATGATATTTCAATTTTCAGTATCTGGAAAATTTATTCATAAAATGCAAAGTCATCAAAATACACGTCACTGGCAAAAAAAACACAAAACATATTGTGATTCAAGCAATGGAAGAAATTGTAACAGTGAGGTGGAGCCAGTGGCCACTGGACGTTTTGGGGGCAGGGAGAGGAGGGACAGTTGAAATACAGGGGTTTTTTGGGACTTGGGGGTTGTCCTGAGTGGCGTTGCGGCAACAGATGTAAGCCATTTTGCATCAGCATATACCATGCAGAACTTTGTGGGAGAGAGTGAGGTCTATGATGTGAACTGTGGTCTATGCTCGGTGGCAAGGTCCCAGGATGTGTATATCCATTGCGGGTGTTGTGCCACACAGATGAAGGTTGGTGGTGTGGGATGTTGTTGGAGGTGAAGGAGGTGGGGACCATGGGAATTCCTGTAATTTATGACTAATATTTAGGTAATCTAAGCACCTTTAAATATATATATAATAACATTTATGTAAACAAATGCACATATATGCATATGTATTTATATATCATTTTACAAATATTGGTATGTATTGTGAAAAATTTGATTTTATACCCACAATAAAAAAAAAATACAAAAAACACCTGGGTAAGCTTCAGTGTTGTTCATGAGTCTGTCTCAAGCACAGTTGTCATTATTCTCCAAGAATTCTTCATCTTCCATGCAGAGTATATTTATAATATATTCAATTCAGCTTTCAGGATCCCATATTTGTTTTTCATTCCACATCATCTTCAGACAAACTCTGAGCACTTAAAATTCTCTGATGGATTCTGTGGGGTTTGGTCAAAAGCCCCTGGGAAACCTGGTGTGCAAGAGTTCATTACAAAACTTGCAATCGCAACTCTGGCTGTTCACATAGGGCAGAGACATTGCTTGAGTGCTCCATGCCCTTCTCTTATTTTCCTTAGGCTTGCAAGTCCTTTGCCATACTGTATATCTTCCAGGAAGAATTTCTAAACAGCTTTGGCACATTTCAGAGTAGGTATCTTGGAAATCCCAGCTTTCTGGTAGGCAAGTTTGGGTTTCCATCCTGGCTCTCAAACCCTGTTTTTTAAAATGGCATCCCCTGTCAATTTTGGTCCAAATAAATACAGCATGCCTTACAGATAGGCCCAGGATAACTGGCAGCAAGGCAGCTTTTCCAACCAAACATTTCAATTGGCTATAGAGTGTAGAGGGCCATGTTGGCCTACAAAAGAGTTGTGGAACACCAAACCCCCAAGAACAAAGTTTTTTGTACAAAGGTTTTAGCCTTTATCTTTTGTATATTTCTGCATTAGGGAGCCACCCAATTATATGGCATCATAAGTAATGAAAATAGATTATAAATGAAGATATCTACTTACACATAAGGCAGTTTCTTGCCTTCTGGCAGAATGCAAAAGATGTGTGGAAATGGGCATTTTAGGAAACTCTTTTTAATGTTTGTATGTACTTGCCTAGCAGTTCAGACTGCTGAAGAAGCAACAAGTTGATGTAAGGAAAATTTGCAAGAAGGTGGTAGGACTTCCTTTTCATTTGGAATATCTCCAAAGAGGATGTGAAATGAGGATTATAATTTATCTTTCATTCTTTAAAGAGCAAATGCAAAACCAACTGTATTCCTAACTTGCATTGAGTTAAATGATATTATTTATTTCAGGAGAGGGATGCTGGTGTATTGGGAACCAAGGATAGAGCATTTCTTCTGTACAAAACTGGAAAAGGTCACTGTGGACAACAGTACATACATAATGAACCAAGATCCAACTCCACTTTATGGAACCTTCCCTCTTTACTTCAGGTTGTGTATGTCAATCATGCCACTGTGACCCGACTGCAACTGGATACTTAGCTTCTTGAAGACACCACAGTCTTCCACATGCAGTGGCAGCATTCAGCATTGTACAATCTCACCAGCACTGAATGAGTGTCCCTCTGAATTTCTCCATATCTTACCAAGACTTGGGGGTATGTTATGAATGAAATTCTTTAATTTTCACTTTTTGTACCTTTATTGACAATGCATATTAAAAACAAACAAACACACACACACACACACACATGACTTTTACCAGATTGCACATAGAGATGCTCAAAAAAAATTCCTTCTCTCTATTTTGTTGCTTTAGGATACCTATATGCATGGTATCAAAAAATTCCAGCATTGTGGATTCCCAGCAACTTAAAAAAGAGGAGTGGGATCACGACTGGTAATACAACCTTCCTCAAAGTCAATGAACATAGACACATGGTTCCATGATAATTTAAAAAGAAATACTTCTGTACATTTTTTATCAAATTCCCACAAAAAGAAGTGGAATCCTGAGAAATGAAAAGAGAGTTAAAATGAAGAAGGCTATTACATAAAAATAGTTGTGTTTGTTTTCTTCTTGCAGAATGCCCAAGATGCACTGACCTGGGCAAAGGGGTGGAATAATTAATGGTTTACAAAGCAAGTGCAAAGGTCAAATCTCTCTCCTGCTCTCTCCTAAGCCTCTCTTGGCTTCTGCACCCTGCTCTTGCCATGCCCCCCCCTGCATCGAGCAACATGCAAATAAAACCTGGGCATTTATAATCTATCATGGGAAATTATAGTCTATAAATCAGCCCTCTTTATTTCTCTTCAGTCCCATACTCTCTACCGGGGACCCATGATCTGTTGTATTCTCCCTTTTCTCCTCGCTCCCTACTTTAATAAATTACTGGCCTAACTAACCCAATGTGCTCTGAAATTCATTTTTGCAGCATAAGTCAAGAACCTAGACAAAATCTGGTAACAAATGTGTAGAGGATTTTGAGATTCATTCCCTTAGAATACATGAAACAATATGGGAAACATACATTAAATGTGCACATAGTCATTTGAACAATTTCATATTTTTAATAAAAGGAAAATTATTTTCATAAATATGTCAGTAGAGGTTTATATATATCATAAGGTTTTTATAGTGGTATTTGCAACTATATTGAGATTTTAAAATCCCCTAAAATTAGGGAGTTAGTAGAAGTGTATTCTATTAATTCCACTCAAATATAAATCCAAATACTTAAAAATCCATAAACTTCTATAGTACTCAGTGGTAGGTACTTATATTTTAATTCTTGTCCTACAAAACAAACATATAAAGCAGTACTCATTTTATCTTAGAAGAATTAGAAACAACTTAACATGTTCTAGAGACCACTCTGTTCCCTCTGCCTTAAGAGTCACTTCCTCCATGCTCTATCTTAGAAAACTGTATCACTTCTGTCACATTGCTGTTCAAAATAAATTGTTTTATTTTTTCATCTTTACTTTATTTTTAATCCCAGCTTTCCTCCTTGGAATTCTAGCTCTTTGTCCATATAAACCTAACATATCTGGTTCCCTGTTGTATCCCCAGGAATTTGAATGTTTCCTGTTACAAAGAATGAGCTGTAAACTAAATGAGTTAAGTAATTAAGTAGCCTTTCATTCAAACTTTCCTGCTGGTACCAGAATGCACCCCTGATCACCAGGGGATTCTCTCACTCTTGAAGCTGGCTGAGCCCTGGTCTTTCTGCCAACTTACTTCCCTGGCTTCCCTCTCCCTCTGATCTAGCTGTGAGCTAATTTGCATGCCCTATCTCTTACCCTAATGTAGTTTTTTATTTTTTTATTTTTTTTAAAGATATTTAGATTACATAAATCTGACATGAAAAATATAGTGGATTCTCATATGCTTTGCTCACCACACCACCTACATTTACCCCCATTAACAACATCCTTCATTAGTGTGGTACATTCATTGCAATTGATGAACACATTTTGGAGCATTGCCACTAAGCATGGATTATAGTTTACATTGCAGTTTACATTCTCTCCCACACGTTTTGTAGGTTATGGCAAGATATATAATGGCCTGTATCTGTAATTGCAATGTCATTCAGGACAATTCTCAAGTCCCCAAAATGCCCCTGTATTAGACCTGTTTAACCTGTCCCTGATCTCAGAACCTCTAGTGGTCACTGCCTCCACATCAATGATATAATTTCTTCCATGCTAGAATCACAGTAAGTCTATAATAGAATAGCAGTGAGTACAATCTAGTCCATAGTTCATTCTCCATTCCTGAGGATACTGGGATGGTGATGCCCACTACATCTCTAATTGAGAGGGGGCTTCAGTCCCCTATGGCTGATTGATGGGACTCTCTTGCTTGCAGCTATAGACTCTCTTGGTTCCTTGGGATGTTCATTGTTCAACATCACCACCTTGCTAGTTGTTCTGGGAGAGTACAATGACACAGTGTGATGGTTAGGCTAATGTGTCAACTCGGCCAGGTAATTGTGTCCAGGTGTTTGTTCCAGCAAGCACTGGGCTAATTGTAATACAAGAGCATTTATGGACTTCAATCACCAGTGAGGTTACTGTGTGGATGGCTGATTACATCTGCATCAATCAGGGAGATTACATTATCAATGGGAGACACTTTTATCCAATCAATTGAATGCCTTAAAGGGGGAAGTGATTTCAACATTCAGAAAGAATTTCCCAGCTTGTCATTTCTGAGAGAAGGCAACTTCTCCCAGAAACTCATCAAGGGCCTTTTATCGGACTTTCATTGAAGCCCCTGGTTTGCAGTCTGCCTGCGGAACCTGGACTTGTGCATCCCCATGTTCGCGTGAGATACTTTTTAAAAATCTCATATTATTGACAGATATCTCCTATTGATTCTGTTTCCTGAGAGAACCCTGACTAATACACATGGAGTGAGGTGTTGCAACTCCATTGAGGCTCAGGACCCAGCTGGCACACAGACAGTACAAAGATTCAAGTCTCTTGGATATACACCTACCATCTCCAGAACCAACTATAGGTTCTAATAGAATGGACAGAGAGCCATGTGTAGGGAAAACACAACTGATTACAATTCTGTTACACTGGGGAGCACAAACCCCAAAGTAGGGCCCACTGGCAAGGCACCAAACTCATAATGTATCTGCCCTAACCATAGTGTCTGAGTATCTCCAGATCCCTCAGGAGCCCTGATATTTGGATGGTGTTTAATTTGGCAGTAAATGAGATCCTGCTGAGACATGCATAAGTGTAACCTCGATACCTCCTGACCTACTTTGAGGTCTCTTAACCATATAAACTCATTTGTCTTTACCTTCTCCCCCTTTTGTCAAGGTCTTTTTCCAGTTGCATTGCTGGTTGGTGTTTGGTAGTAATACCTCAGTAGCAGGGAGACTCAACCCTGGGAGTTATGTCTCATTCTGGGGGGAAGTTATTGCATTTATATGCTGAGTCTGGCTTAGAGAGAGACCACATTTGAGGAACAAGGAGGCTCTCAGGAGGCAATTCTTAGGCACCAAAGAGCACTAAGCTAAGTTTCAATTTCAAGAGTAAATGTTCATAAGGACAGTCATCAATATCAAGGGCCTGTCAATGGACCATCACCTCCACTAGCCATTGCTTCTGTACTTGGGGGATTCTTGTTTTCCATCAGAGAATGTGGCAGAGCTTCCCAGGATGGGAATTCAATCTTCTTTTGGTTATTGTGTGACTCTCCATCTACTGTGACAATGCCCCATGAATATCTGAACACATTTATAAGCCTTATATGTATGCCCAGGTGAACCTCCTCCTGTATATCTCCCTTCACTTACCACCCTATACCAGTGATCCTCCCCTGCAACAGTTGTAACCCTTCTGTGATTCAAAGCTTCTTCAAAAATGAAGCCAATAAAATAGTCAAATACAATTAATAAGAAAATGAAATAATAATGATAGTTTTAAAAATATGAAATAAAATTATTTTTAAAAATTTTTAAATAAAATTTGGTATAATAAAAAATAAAGAACTCTTAAAAAAATTTTTAACATGTTACCTTTCATCACTAAGGTAATGTCTTTTATGTACAGTTACATTTTCTTCCATTTATTCCCCCAATGTCTTACTTTTTTCATTTCATCTTCAAAGTCACAGCAAAGTCATGCATATAATATACGGGACTCCCATATATCCAACATCCTCTCCCTTTCCCCCTTTCCCCTGTTAATAACATTTTATATGTGGATGGTACATTTGTTACAACTGATGTACAAATACTGAAACATATCTAGAAACCATCATTAGTGGTTTACATTATGGTTTACATTTTGGAAAATGCACTTTTATAGGTTTTGATGAAACTTAACATGACCTGTATCCATCATTGCAAGCACATGTAGAACATTTCCATTGCCCTCAAAATGCTGCCTGTTCCATCTATTCCATTTCTCCTCCCCCCTCCCCGTCAGAATCCATAGTAACTACAAGAATTCACTCTTTCCTCTCTATTGGGCACCACCCGTGCTCTCAAGAGATACCCTCACCTCTATTTGAGAACACAGCAAGACTCACCAGGATGGGAGTCCAGCAACTTCCTGCTCATTATGTGGGTCTCCACCCACTGATATAACACACTATGTCAAGATGAACATTCACACCCTCCCTAGAAGACTGCCCCTGTGTACTCTGTGCTGAATGTCCCCTACATCCAATGCCCTAAACCAGTAACCCTACCTTGCCCTATAGGCAAAAGAGCAATCCCAGTTTCAACCACATACCCCAAAATCCCCAGTATTCACTTGCTTCCTCCTCCAAACCTTTCCCCAGTTCCATGTACAGTACAAACCCCCCTCCACACCCTAACCCCCTGATATACCTGCACTGCCTAATCCAAGAGTATCACTGCACCACTGTTATGTCCTTCCACTGAATAGCTACACACATCCACCTTATCATAGATTTTGCCCTTACGGGCATTGGCTCACAGGCTTCTTCTCCCTTTTTATTTCCTGAAAACCAATCTTTCAGACTCTAGCTCTGTGAGTCTGCTCTATTTGATTAATTCATTTCAGTGAGGTCATGTAATATTTGTCCTTCAGTGCCTGGCTTGCTTCACTCAACATAAGGTCCTCAAGATTCATCCATGTTATCCCATGTGTTAATATTGTATTCCTTCTTACAGCTGAGTAATATTCCATTGTATGTATGTACCATGATTTGTTAACCCATTCATCTGTAGAAGGGCATTTGGATTTATTCCAACTTTTGGAAATAGTGAATAGTGCTCTGAACCTTGGTGTGTATATATATCTGTTCATGCCCTTGTTTTCACTTCTTCTGCGTATATACCCAGCAGTGGAATTGTTGGATTGTTTGGCAGTTCTATAGTTAGTTTTCTGAGGAACCACCATTCTGCCCTCCACAATGGTTGCACCATTCTACATTCCCAACAGCAATGGATGTGTTCCCATTCCTGCACATCTTCTCCAACACTGGTATTCCTCTGATTTTTGATAACTGCCAGTCTAATGGGGAAAGATGATATCTCATTTTAGTTTGATTTGCATTTCCCTAATAGCTAGTGATGTTGAGCATGTTTTCATGTGCTTTTCCGAATTGTGTATTTCTTCTTTAGAGAAATGTCTATTCAAATCATTTGCCCATTTTTTAAATGTGTTCTTTAACTTTTTCTTTTTAAGGTGTAGGGTTTCTTTATATATGTTGGATATTACACCCCTGTCAGATATATGGTAGATGAATATTTTCTCCCATTGAATAAGCTGCCTTTTCACTTTCTTAAGAAACTCCTTTGAGGTGTAAAAGTTTTTAATTTTGAGGAGATTCCCTTTTTCTATTTTTTCTTTAGCTGCTTGTGCTTTCGGTGAGAAGTTAATGAAACCATTTCCTGAAGTACATGTAGATGCTTCCCACATTATCTTCCAAGGTCTTCATGGTCTTGGCTCTTATATTTAGATCTTTCTTCCATCTTGAGTTAATTTTTTAAAAAGGTGTGAGATGGTGTTCCTCTCTCATTCTTTTGGATATGACTATCCAGTTCTCCAAGGACCATTTTTTGAATAGGCCATTCTTACCCAGTTGAATGGGATTGGTGACACTGTCAAATATCAATTGATTGTATATACAATGATCTATACCATAATTCTCAATTTGGTTCCACTGATATATCTATCCTTGTGCCAAAACCATGCACTTTTTACCACAGTAGCTTTGTAGTATGTTTTAACATCAAGTAGTGTGAGTCCTCTGATTTTTTCCTTTTTCAATATTTCTTTGGCTATTTGGGGCTTCTTTCCTTTCCAGACAAATTTTGTAGTTTTTCCAATTCTGTAAAAAAATTCTGTGGCAATTTTTATTGGGGTTGTGTTAAATCTGTAGATCAGTTTGGGTAGGATAGACATCTTACTGATGTATGGCCTTCCTATCTATGAACAGGGAATATTCTACCATTTATTTAAGTCTTCTTTGATTTCCTTTAATAGTGTTGTGTAATTTTCTGTGTATAAGTCATTTACATTTTAGTTAAATTTATTGTTAGGTATTTTGATTCTTTTATTTGCTATTGTAAGTGGGATTTTTTTCTTTATTTTCCTTTCATATGGTTCATTGTTGGTGTACAGAAATGTTACTGGTTTTTACACATTGATCTTATAACCTGTGACTTTACTGAACTCATTTATAAGCTCTAGAAGTTTTGTTGTAGATTTTTCAGGGCTTTCTATGTATAGGACCACATCACCTGAAAATAGGGAAATTTTTACTTCCTCTTTTTCAATTTGGATGCCTTTTATACCTTTTTTTCTCTAAGTGCTTGAACAAGTACTTTTAATACAATTTTAAAAAGGAGCAATGAAAGTGGGCATACTTGTCTTGCTCCCAATCATAAAGGGAAAGTTTTTAGGATTTCTCCGTTGAATATGATGCTATGGGTTTTCATATATATCCTTTATCATGTTGAGGAAAATTCCTTCTATTTCTAGCTCTTGAAGTGTTTTTATCAGGAAAGGGTGTTGTATTTTGTCAAATGCTTTTTCTATATCCATGGAGATGATCATGTGATTTTTTTCTTTCAATCTGCTTAAGTGGTATATTACATTTATTGATTTTCTTATGTTGAACCATCCTTGCATACCAGGGATGAAACCCACTTGTTCATGGTGTATAATTCATTTGATGTGTTGTTCAATGTGATTAGCAAGTATTTTGTTGAGGATTTTAGCATCTGGGTTCATTAGAGATATTGGTCTATAGTTTTCAATTCTTGTGGTGTCTTTGGCTTTGGTATTAGGGTAATGCTGGTATGAAAGAATGAGTTAGGCAATGCTCCCTCCACTTCCATTTTTTTAAAGATTTTAAGCAGGATTGGTGTTAGTTCTTTCCAGGATGTTTGGTAGAATTCACCTGTGAAGTCATCTGGTCCTGGGATCTTCTTAGTTGGGAAGTTTTTTATGATGAATTCTATATCTTTACTTGTGATTGGTCTGTTGAGTTGATCAATTTCTTCTTATTTCAAAATAAGCTGCTTGTGTGTTTCTAGGAATTTGTCCATTTCCTGTAAATTGTCCACATTGTGGGCTTTAGTTTTTCAAAGTATCCTCTTATAATACTCCTTATTTCTGTGCAGTCAGTGGTGATATCTCCTTCCTCATTTCTTATTTAATGTATTTGAATCTTCTCTCTTTTTCTCATTGTTAGTATAGCTAAGGGTTTGTCAATTTTATTGACATTCTCAAAGAACCAGCTTTTGGTTTTATTTTTTTCAGTGTTTTCTTATTTTCAATTTCATTTAGCTCTGCTCTAATCTTTGCTATTTCCTTCTTTCTACTTCCTTTTGAATGAGTTTGTTGTTCTTTTTCTAATTCCACCAGATGTGCAGTTAGTTTTGCTTATAGCTCTTTCTTCTTCTTTTATATAGACTTTTATGGCTATGAATTTTCCTCTCAGTACGGCTTTTGCTGCATCCCATAGGTTTTGATTTGTGTTATTTTCATTCATTTCATAGTAGTTAATGATTTCTTTTTCAATTTCCTCCTTGACTCACTGCTTGTCCAAGAGTGCATTCCTCAACTTCCATATCTGGATCTCTGTCCCCTACTGATATAAAGCTTCATTCTGTTGTGGTCTGAGAAATTACTTTGTCTAATTTCAATCTTTCTGAATTCATTGTGTGTTATTTTTTGGCCTAGCATGTGGTCTATCCTGGAGAATAATCCATGTGCACTTGAGAAGCATGTATATCCTGCTGTATTTGGGTGTAATGTTCTGTATATGTCTATCAGGTCTCTAATGTGTTATGCACAGTCTTTGTTTCTCATTGATTCTTTGTCAAGATGTTCTGTCTAATGGTGATAATGGTATTTTAAAATTCCCTCCTATTATTGCAGAGGCTCTATTTCTCCACTTAGTTTTTCAAGTGTTTGCTTCATGTATTTTGAGGTGTCCCTGTTAGGTGAGCAAATGCTTATGACTGTTCTTTCTTCTTGAAAGATTAGCCCTTTCACTAATATATAGTGTCCATTTTCCTCTCTTATAATTGTTTTGCCTTTGTCTATTTTGTCCAATATTAGTATAGCTACTCCCACCCTTTTTGGTTATTGTTTGCTTGTGAGATTGTTTCTCAATCACTTTCAGCCTCTTTGAATACCTT
>JAQZBX010004177.1:0-48068 GCA_029593785.1 Cabassous unicinctus | reverse complement strand
ATGTTTTCAGATGAGAAATCAGCACTTAGTCTTATTGAACTTCTCTTGTAAATGATAGTTCTCTTTTCTCTTGCTGCTTTCAGTATTCTCTCTTCATGTTAAGCATTGGACAATTTGACAAGTATATGTCTTGCAGTAGGCCTCTTAGTATTTATACTCTTTAAAGTGTGCTTTGCTTCCTGGACATGAATGTCCATGTCCTTCAGTAGGGTTGGAAGTTTTCAGCCATTATTTTCTCCAACACAACTTCTGTCCCCTTTCCCTTCTCTTTGACTTCTGGGATGCCTATAATGCATATGTTTGTGCATTTCATGCTGTCATTTAAATCCCTGATTCCCTGCTGGATTTTTAATAATCTTTTTATCTTTCTGTTCTACTATCTGTTTGATTTTAGCTGTACTGTCTTCCATATCACTGATTCTTTCCTCTGCATGTTCAAAGCTGCTGTTAAGTGCCTCCTGTGTATTTTTCCTTTCTTGTATTGTGCCATTCATCACCATCATTTCCGTTATCTTTTTAGGTATGTTTATACTTTCTCCAGTGTTTTCTCAGTGTCTTCTTAATATCCTTAATCTTTTTCTTCATTTCATTAAGTAGATTCATGATATTTGTTTGGATATCTCTGATTAGTTGTTACATGTTCTGCATCTCCTCCTATTTTTTAGTTCATTCATTGGACTGGGTCATGTCTTCCTGTTTCTTAGTAAGGGTTGTAATTTTTTGTTCATGTATAAGCATCAGTTTATCTTCATGGGTTTGCTCAATTGATCAGCTTCTTTTTGTAACCAATAGTTTTATTTCATTGTTGTTTTTGTGGGTGTGGTAAGTTTTCATTTTGACACTTCATTCTTCTTATTCTATTTCTTTGTTGTTGTCTATGTTCCAGTTTTCTCTTTAGTTCTTTATCTCTTTGTCCAGTTCCATCTAGAATGATGCCCCTAAGCCTCCTGCTCTGTGAGTTCCCAAAACAACTTACTCAGGTAGTAATTTACACCTTCTCATCCATTTTTTTTTTTTTGTGAAAGAGGTGGGGAGTGCACACATAATCTGATGCCATATTGAAAATTAATGTTATCCATTGTGTCTTTCATTCTCGTAAGCTCTATTTTTTTCTTTTCAAGCTTTCAAAACTCTTCTTTGTGCTCATCTTTTGTCTTTTTTATGTTCATAATCTCTTTAGCTATATTTTTTTCCACCTGCTGGAATTCATTGAGGAGATTTGTATGAACATCATTGATTGGTTGTTTAAATACTGTGTCTTATCTGGAGTTTTGAATTTTTCCTTTGCCTGGGCCAATTTTTGCTGTTTTTTAGTGTGCTTGTAATTTTTTGCTGATTTCTAGGCATTTGATTATAAGTTTAAGTTTACTTTTATGGTCAGTTTCTCTCTCTTGCCTAAAGATTTACTGTTTTGTGGCTATACATTAAACTATTGTTTATTTTTTGATTTTACTTGTTCTAGCTCTTTAAGATGGCCCCTTTTAAGTGCTCAAATCAGGTCCAGAGACCCATTAATGGGGTGCAGATCAGTATACAAGGGCCTTGGGGAAGGGCACAATAAAGGTACCAAAATCCTCTTTAAATTTTTTTCCTCCCTAAGGTGCAATTTTCTAGCTTGACAGTAGTTGGCATGCCTAGACAAATCTCTGCTCAAACCCTTGAGGGAAATTCATTCACTGGAACACCACAGTGCCAGGCAGTGCAGAAACAATGTCCCTGAGAGTTCCCCCTCAGAGCCTAATATTTAGAGCCAAGCCTTTCAATTCACACCTGCTGTTCAGAAACTGCTCTCCTACCTCTGGAACACCCTCCCTTTTCCCGGGGAAGAAATATATTTCCTAACCCACCCTAGTTAACAGCAACCAGTCCAGGCTAGTAAGGAGTGTGTTTTCTTCTTTCATTTAATTTTGTGTATTGATTTCCTGATTACTTTTAGTTTTTGTCCATATTCCCCTTTAGTTATTTGATCCCATTTATGAGCACTGTTCCAAGATATTTGACTAGTAATTCCAGAGATAGCACTTTACCTGTAGTTTTTCCATCTAATTAATTTTTATCCTATGACTAGGCCTTAATTCCTGTTTTTTGTATTTTTTATTTTTAGAACTGGAAAATTCTGGATAATAGCTGTATTGGTGACTTTGGTAATCTGGTTTTCCCAAACTTCAGCCTAAAGTCTAAGAATAAGAAGGATAAAAGCAAGGAAAGAAAGAGAAATAGGAGGACTAAGAGGAAAAAAATCCTAACAACCAAATCAAAACACCTGGTTATGTGCTGGTGGGCAGTCAGAAGTGCTTTCAAGGCCAAAACTCAGGCTAGCTTCCCTGCTCATCCCTCTGGGATCTGCCAGAATAAAACCCATAAATAAGAGAAAGACAAAAACCAACCAAAATAGAAAAGGAAATGTTAAAGTGGTTCACTTGCTCATTATTTCCTTGCAGATGAATATGTAAGGCTAGAAGATGCTGTTTCTGAGGGAAACTGAGGCTAGCATCTGCACTGAGTGCTCAGAGAACTGCCAGAAGAAACAGCACAAGAAAGAGAAAGAAGAAGCCCTACCATTGAAAAAGTGCACCGAGTCTTTAAGTCCTGGCAGTTTCTGCTATGATGCCAGAAGCACCTTTGTTGATAAAGCAGAAGCCAAGGTCTGAGTGTAGCCAATGCCAGACCAGAAAATTCCCACACAGTGAAGGAATAAATAAACACTAGCTCTTTATATCCATGTGGATGCTAGTGGTAGGCTGGAAGCACTGCTGTACAGAGGTCCAAAACTGACACAAGCTTCCATGAGCTGGTCCTGAAAGGATTCAATAAAGTGACCTTGACAATTCACCTAAATTTTAGTGGAGGAGATTCCTCTGCCAGTTCTGTCCCACCTGAATGCTCCTGGATTCTAGGCTACCCCACAGTAGCAATGGCAATTTCAGTAGCAGCTGCTGCAGTTTTGAACAATGGGCCAATCCCTGCCCCATGCTTTCACTTACAAAAGCTGAATTCTGCAGCCTGGTCTCTCAGGGCTTCCTATATCAGTCTCTGACACAGAGCTCATTTATTTCCAGGCTTTTTCAACTGTTCAGTTGCTCTGTTCTCTTCTGCAGCAAACTATCAGGTGAATTTTTCATCTCTCCCCTTTAGCTGTTTGAGCCTTCTCCTTTCTGCCACATGACAAAGTTCTCTCTTCTGACATCTATGGAACTCTCTTCCCATGTGTCTTCTTGAGTGATTGTCCATTTATATCAGTCCACCAAGGGTGCAGGGACTCAATCCTGAGTCACATCCTACTGATGTGGTAAAATCAAAGACCCTGAATTGATTTTATTAAGCAAAATTAAAATTTCTGAATTTAATACAACCAAAGGGTGTCACACCCAGAAGAACAGGCCAGTTTACAAATATAATCTTTTTTGGGGGATTCACAAAAATAATCTCCAACTGCTGCACCTGCCAACTAACAATTAAACTGAGCTTCAAGGCAACAAAAGCATTTATTTGAGTTCTTAGAATTATAATTTGGGAAGCACAGATTCAGGTAGTAACCCAAATCATATCTTGTCTTGGCATTTCCAGGCAAGGGTTTCTTAAGTGAAAGAAGACTATATAAGTTGTTTATATTTGGTGGGTATTTGGAGTGCACCAAATGTCCTTCACCTTAATAATTCCTGGAGTTCTTTATCTTATGGTTTGTTTATGGTGTCTGAATGTCCTTGAGATTTTGAGGAACATTGTTGCTTGAGAATTTCCATACTTTGACAGTTTGTGATATCTAGTTGATATTTGCCTAAGAGTAATATCCAAAATGACCTTCCTTCTCCATTTTAATCACTTAGCCAGTGTTTCTTTTGACAAACCTAAAACTGTAATCAATCTAAATGTACAATAGAAGAATGACAAAACAAAGCATTATCTATTCACAAGTGGACTAGTCCACAGCAGTACCTGCTCATCTGCCCAGGTCCAGGAAAAATTCCTGTTACTCTTCTTGTCACCATACTGAGGAAATGATCATCACCTCTGCAAGAACCACCTGGACAATGGCCCTCCTCAAATTCACATTTGTCAGTACAGAGAGCCACCCTGGGGGAACAAGAATGCTGGAAGCAAACAGGCTCAGTGTTCCATCCAGCTCAGGGAAGATGCTACATGCTAGACAATTAACTGCAGTTAAAGGGTACCTTTCTGCAAAGATTGTGTGGGAGCAGGGATGGAAACTCAAACAGGAAGTGGTGACAGCATCAAAGTGGGAACCTCCAGAGCAAGGCAGGGAGTGAACAATCAGTGTGCCCATCAATAGGTATCCATAGTGCACCTGCTGCACCTGATTGGCCAGGTTGTCTAATACCTACGGTTTCCTGATTCCATCCAGCCCTTGGAAACAGGTTGTGTTTTTCAGGGTTCAAAAGGTGGCTCTCCAATACAAGAGTGAGAACTTTTCCAGGTGTGCTGAGGACCCCAAGGAAGAGCCACAGGAAGGATAAGTGTTAGGAAAAAAAGATTATCAGGAAATGCAGCAGAGAAAGTACAGCAACAGGGCAAGCTCCCTGAGAGGGTTGGACCTGAGGCAAACCTCTGGGAAAGTATCCATTCATGCAGCTCTGTCCTCACTGGGCTTCCCCTTATCTCTCCAGCTTCTGAATCCCAATGGCCATGCTTCTGGAACATTTATTCATTGGAATACTGAAGCTTGCCCATTACTGCAACTTCTCAATTGCATACATGGGGCAGACTGATAAGGAGTGTGTAAGTGTTTATCTTGTCACAATGCCTTGTATCAGTGGGTGGAGACCCACATAATGAGCAGGAAAGTGTTGGACTCCCAACCTGGGGAGTCCCGCTAAGTTGTCTAATAGAGGGGCAGAAGTCTCTCGAGAGCATATGCAGTGCCTAAAAGGGGAGGACAGAGCAGTATGTCAAGTCCTCAATGATGTTTCAAGTAACTATGAATCTTGTTCTTCTAGGAGTGTAGCCTGGTGGTTGTCATGGGTCCCAAGGGGAGAGGAAAACAAAAGAATGGAAGGAACATGGGGCATTTTGGGGATGATGGAAGTATTTTAAATGATCTTGCAATGATGGATACAGTCCATGTTAAATTTCATCAAAATTTATTAAAGTGTATGGTCCAAAATGTAAACCATAATGTAAAACATTGACCATGGTTAGTAGCTATGTTTCAATATTTGTACATCAATTGTAACAAATGTACCATCCACATAAAGAATGTTATTAATAGAGGAAAGGGGGAAAGGGAGAGGATGTTGGGTATATGGGAATCCATATTCTATATGTGACTTTTCCGTAAAGTAAAAATTCTTTGAAAACAAAATGAAAAAAGACACTGGGGGAATAAATGGAAGAAAATGTCACTATACATACAAGACAACAGATCATACAATTATGAAAAGCATAATGTGAAAATTTTAAAAATATATTTTTTCATTATTTTTTATTCTAAATATTTTTTAATTTTTAATTTAAAAAAAATTTTTTGTGTGTTTTATTTCTTACTTTTAAAACTATCATTATTATTTAATTTTCTTTTTAATTGTATTTGGCTATTTTGTTGGCTTCATTTTTGAAGATGTTTTGGATCACAGAAGGGTTACAAATATGACAGGAGATGATCACTTCTTTGGGGTATCAGTGATGGGGAATACATGTGAGGAGGTTCACCTAGGCATACATATCAGGCATATAAATGTGTTCATTTATTCATGGGGCATTGTCACAGTATGTGGAGATTCACCCAATAACTGAAAGAATATCAAATTCCCATCCTGGGGAGCTCTGCCACATTCTCTAATGTAAGAATGCCCTGAGTACAGGGGCAATGACTAGAGAAAGAGGATGGTCCATTGATGGGCCCTTAATATTGATGACTGTACTTATGAACCTTTACTCTGGAAATTGAAACTTAGCCTAATATTATAAGTTACCTAAGAATTACCTCAAGACAGCCTCCTTGTTGCTCAAATGTGGACTCTTTCTAAGTTGAGCTCAGCATATAAATGCATTATCTTCCTCCCAGTGTGGGACATGAATCCTGGGGATGAGCCTCCCTGGGACCAAGGGATTACTACCAAGCACCAACTAGCAATGCAACTGGAAAAAGACCTTGACCAAAAGGGAAAAAAAAGATAAATGAGTTTATATGGCTAAGAGAATTCAAAGTGAGTTAGGAGGTCATTCCAAAGGTTACACTTATGCATGTCTCAGCAGGATCTCATTGACTGCTAAAGTATATACTACCTCAAGTAATGGGGCTAATGAGGGCTCTGGAGACATCCAGGCACTATAGTCAAGGTGGATAGCTCAGGAGTTTGATGCCTTGCCAGTGGGCCCTACTTTGGATTTTATGTTTCCCTGTGTGATAGAATTGGAATCAGTTGTGGTTTTCCTAAACATGGCTCTTCTGACCCTTCCATTTGAGCCTTTAATTAGTACTAGGGTTAATGGGTTATGTCCAAGAAACTAAAATCTTTGGGCTGTCCATGTGACAGCTGGGCCCTGAATCTCAACAGCATTGCAACACCTACTCTCCAGTTCATTGGACTCACATAGGACAACTAACAAAGAGATGATGATGGACAACGAACATCCCAAGGAACTGAGAGAGTCTACAGCTACAATCAAGAGAGTCTCATCTATCTGCCCCATGGGATCGAAGCCCCCTCTTAATTAGACATGGGGTAGGCATCATCATCCCAGAACCCTCAGAATTGGGGAATGAATTATGGACTAAATTAGACTTATTGGAATTCTACTATAGACTTATTGTGATTATAGCAATGGAAAAAAATATATCATTAATGTGGAGGCAGTTACCACTGGAGGTTCTGAGGGAAGGGAAAGGAAAAGCAGGTGTAATATGGGGGCATTTTCAGGACTTGGGATTTGTCTTGAATGACATTACATTGACAGATACAAGATATAACTACCTTGCCATAACCTGCAAAATTTTGTGGGAGAGATTGTAAACTACAATGTAAGTTATAATCCATGCTTAGTGGCAATGCTCCAAAATGTTTTCATCAATTGTAACAAGTGTACCACACTAATGAAGGATGTTGTTAATGTGGGGAAATGTGGGAAGTGTAGGGAGCAGGGCATATGGGAATCCCCTATATTTTATGCAATATTTATGTAATTTAAATATCTTTCTTTAAATTAAAAATATATTAAAAAAAGAACAAAGCCTGGAGGTGTGTGTGGGGATTGGAGCTGTGTGTATGGATGAGGCTCATGGGTGAGCTCCACTGTACCACAGAAGGGTGCTGAAAGTAGCCTAAATGCCTACCCTTCCTCCTAGGGGCTGTGCTTCTAATCAATCCCAGGAATCTTCCTGGGGGAAGGTGGACCTGAAGGATGAAGGTGGATTTGTTTGGTTTAATTTCCCTCATGAGGCCACCTACACCCCCAGTCCTAGACTCAGCCAAGTGGGCTGGCACCCCAGTATCTCCAGCTACCTCCAGCACCTTTTACTGGAGACGAAGGCTGAAATATGACCCTAGCTTATGCACATGCTCCCCCCACATGCCCATCACAGAGCCTGGAAACTGCAAAGAGGATGACTGGAAGAGGTTGGCAGGTGTCCTGAGTCATAAGAAAATGGGAAATCCCAAGAGACCTTTGGGACCTGGCTTTTTACACACAAGACAATGAAGTTTTAGAACCAGGGTGAGGGTTAGAGAGGGTCCTGCCAGGCTGTGAAGGGTGAATCAGGAAGCTTTGACCTCAAAGGGTACTGCAGGCAAGGGACAGACTCCCTGAGCTTTCTTGAGCTGCCAGGGCACTGCCTCCTGACCAAGCCCACCACAAAGCATGTTGCCCACATCCCTGCACACTTGCCATGCCTTCTAGCTACTGACAGAGGACATGGGAGCTTCTAGCACTGTTCAGGTGACCCCCATCCTCACCTTGGCCTAAGTCCTCTCACATGGGCCAAGGCCCCTGCTGCCATTTGTCCTGTTCCTTTTGTGGCTTTTAAGGACACTACCACTGAAGACTTAGACCTCAGTCTTGGACTTGAGACTGAGGAACCAGCATGGTCAGGCATTCCCTGGCAATTCTGTTGGGAGTCTCCTGCCCCTGCCTTTTGACTGGCCTGGGTTTGAGCCCTTGTCCTTGTCACAGCTTTTTAGGTACCCTGTCGAACAAGGCCATTCCCCTTGGATGGCTGAAGCAAGAGGCACAGGTCTGGTGCTGCTGGGATGTGAACTCACAGTACTCAGGGAGGCCATTTTTGTGCTCTGGGTCAGAACCCTCATCAGGCTTTCATCTGACATCCTGGAACATCCCTGGGGGTTGAGGCCCAGCCATGAGACTACTGGGGGTGGGCTTCCCAGCTGCTGGGGGCCTGGGGCATGGGCAGGTAAGGAGAAGTCTGTGGTCTGGTTGGAGGGTGGTTCATGTGTGAGGGTGTGGAAGGGAGAAGAAAGCCTGGGGGACTAAAGCACATGGCAGGCTAGTGGCTGTCAGGAAATGGAATACCAGGCCATTGGGTGCAGTTCTACTTCCCCTGGGTCTATCCTGAGAATAGAGCAGTGACATCCGGTGTTTGTTTGGGAATTTGATACAAGTTATGCAAAGAAGCCCTTGGAGAAGCCCTGGAATTTGGTCCTTAACATCGGAGGAAGTAAAATGACTGTACTCTTGGGCTCTGGACACTGACTCCAGGTACTATGATGATAGGTCAGACCATGAGTGAGAGAGGCCCAAAGAAAAAGAAAAGAAGAAAAATTAGAGAAGATGAAATATATTGGTGACTAGAGAGGAGAGAGTGAATGGTAAAGAAGAGCAGCAGCTAGGTGTGTTGACATTGCTACTGCTGGGGAAGACCCCAAGTGTGGGCCTGTTCTTTCCCTAGGAAAATGGGAGGTTTGTAGTAAAAAGTAAACTAGGTACTTTAATTGCTTCATACCTGGACCCCTTAGTTGTCTTTTCTAGGCCAACTCCTTAGGTGGATGTTTGTGGGGATGGGAAATCTGGAGTGAGAAGAGCTCTGGAAGAGGATTTTTGTCTCACACCTACATTTTTCCCCCTAACAGAGACAGATATGGCTGTTGCCAATCTGAGATGAGAATTCAGCTGCTTCCTTCCCCTCATTACTTTGACTCTGTCTCACAGGAAGATAAGAAAAGGAGCCCTGATTCAGAAAGGGAGACACCAAGGGCTTTGATCCTGGGAAGAAGGCAGAGGCCTATCAGAACCAGCTGGTCTCAACCAGAGAAGTGTCAGGATTTCACATAGACATTCATGTTTTTCATTTTAGCATGAGTTAGATGAGTGCACTTAAGCTTTTAGGGAGAAGTATGGAAAGGAAGACAGTGGGAATTTTATTGTCTCTTTCAGGACCTCAAGTGTTACCCTACATCACAGGTTCCTGCCATGATCCTTTTATTTTCCTTTTTAACAACCCATAAGCTAAGAATGATTTATGTATAATTAAAGACTTGTTAAAAAGAAAGATTATGCCAAAGAGACTGATAGAATGTAGCCAACAGAGTCTAGACTATTTTCCATTTGGCCTTTATAGAAAAAAATTGCCAACCCTTGGTCTAGAAATTTGGTTTTATTTGTCCTTACCACTTCAAATAGCTCAGCTTTAGAAGAATGTTCCCAGTTTAATCAGACTCTTGAGATATGGACCTGTAAACCAGAGCACAGATAATTCCCCTTGGGAAGAAGGGTGGTTTCACTTATGCACAGAACATTACTGTCTGATCTCAAGTCCACTTAAAGTGCCAAAGAAAGCTCTGAACTTACCATAAGCATACATTGGGGAGGAAGGAAGTTGGATATTTTGTGAAATTTCTTTTGTGATCATTTGGAGACCATAGACTAGTGATGGCATCTGGCTAGAATTCCCAACTAAGAAGTGACAAGTTTGTTCTTTTGAGTTTTCTTAAACTGAATTTGGGTGTGAGCACCTCCAATTAATGAGGGGTGGGGGAAGTACTATTGTACTGCAGTAATTTGTGGAGAGTGCTGTTTTCTGGCAACGATTCTCTCCCTCCTTCCTTTGAGAGTCATTGCCCTGGTGAAGAGTGGGACTTTTATGGTTATTGCTGGGTATGCTGTGGAGTAGAGAACATTGGGAACAATACAATAATTAGATGAACATGTCTGCAAAGTTAGTAAAATTGCTGGTAATTTTTATCTTAACTAACTTAACTACATGTCTGAAGTAATATTTCCAATGTACCCTCCAATATACCTGAAGCACTGATGATCAGATAATGCTTTCTCTTCACCTCAGAAGGGTTTTGTGCTCCCTCTCTCACGCTGGGGGTCTTTCTCATTATCCTCTGAGCCTAACCTTCTAAGAGTACTCTGCCTCCCTCCCCTAGAATTTTCCAGAAAAGGACCAGTTCCATTCCACTCAAGAGTGTAATTCTGCAGGGACCTGTCTTGTAAGGGCTGTCTGTAGGTCCATAGATGTAGTTAACTGCAGGTTTCACTAGAACCCTGTGTAGTTTGTATTTGTGTCTCCATTTTACAGATAAGCACCTGAAGCATAAGCAGAAGTTTAAGAACTTGCTCAAATAAACTGATATTTGGTGAAATCAGGACCAAATTCAATGTCCAAAGTCATTGTTCTCTCTATCATACAGTGTCAGAACTTACTAGGCCCAAAAGTGGTATGTGCTAAAAACAGATTGGTAAGTGATATAGCACCATATTGTTGTTTTATCAGGTATCAGAGCATTTTAATGTGTTCTTGTGACTGATCTGGTGGGTGGGCTTTCTCCCCAATTGAAAATCTTGGGTGCAGAGGCTGAATCTGATTTATGATTTTACCCCCAGTTCTTGCTTGAGCCTAGAATATTGGGAAAATCAAACAGATAAATCAGTAGGGTGAAATCAGAGATCTCTAATGAAGTGATACTGAAATCATTTTACACAATTTTTAATTTTCATTTTTAATTGTCAGCTTAAAATGAGAGCACACCTACTCAGCAACTCCTTGGACAATTCTTCTGCCAGATCCAGACATAAACAGAATGTTTATAAAGATACTGTGTTTGGGAATATGTGGGGTTCTTTCTTTCTAAGGTGTCCCACTCCCAGTCTATGAAGAAGACAATTCACCTTTACTCAGGTTTGTATCATCTATTCTATCATTTGAGTTAATGGTAACTTTTAGTCCAACTGGGGGTCAGTGTTATCCTGTCATCTTAGTGCTTTTTGTCTTGTAACATGGAGATTGACTCTATGCATCTACATTGGAAATTTTGTGTGTGATACAAACAAAATTTCTCCTTAATAAATGGGGTGTCAGAATTACTGCATTAAAAGATGCCAATTTAATATTTAGCTATATCAGGTGGTTTCATTTATTACAGAGTATTATGTTTAGTAAGTGTTCTTAGTCTTGAGAACTTATTAGTTAGGACTTGTATTAGTCAGGGTACTCTAGGGAAACAGAACTGACAAGAGATATCTATAAATATGAGATTTTATAAAATTATCTCAAGCAATAATGAGGATGCACTAGTCTAAATTCCATAGGGCAGGCTGCAAGCTGTGAACTGTGATGAAGGTTTTTGATGAAATCTCAGGAAAATCTTCAAATGCAGAAAAGTAGAAAGTAGTTAAGACAAGCATACTCTGACTTTCTTATTGCAGGAAATCTTTGTATTTTCCAATTTCTTTTTGAAGTAGAGAGTCCTTCTGACTGCTGAAATTTTCACATCTCCTTTTAAGGCCTTCAACTGATTTTATGAGACATATCTTTGCTGAAGGTGGCCTCCTCAGTTTATTATAGATATAACCAGCCATAGATGCAAACAGCTTACTAATGATTTAAGCCCAAGAAATTTCCTCACAGTAACAATTAGGCCAGTGTTTCCATAACCAAACAACCAAGCACCATTACCTGACCAAGTTGACACATGAGCTTAATCATCATTGGACTGTGTAAGCTTTGCTACAATATTCTGTATAGATTTGTCAGCACGAGTCTACCATATTGGTGAGACAACATTGTAGTTCTTTGTTTTATTTTGTTTATAGTGATTGCAGTGATATTCTAGCAATAATAGTGAAAACACTCTAATAATTAACAAAGAATGCCATTCATAATATCAACAAATACAGATATACATAAAATTATCCAGATAAACTTAAGAAATGTGAATAACTTTTATGAAAAAATATTCAATTTATGAGAGACATAAAATTTGAATAATAGAAAGAGCATGTTCTGTATTATAGTGATATGTATCCCTTAGCTATTGAGGCTTAAAAAGTCACCTCCCAAAATTACTGGCTTAAAATAACCAGAGCTCATGACTGAGTTGGTTGACATTTTAGGAGGACTAAGCTGTATGGTTGTAAGTTTGGCTGGATTCCTTCTTGAATCTTCAGTCATTTGTAGGTTGGCTGGGTGGCTCTGTTTTGTGGTTGACTGTTTGTTGGCTGGGGTGCATGGCTTCTCCTGCATATGCTTCCCCAGGCTTTTTTTGTGAATCTCTTATTTAAAGGAGAACAGTCCCACAGATCCCAACTGCTTCGGTTTTTTTTACTGACTTCATGAAACTTTTTAATATTTCATCCATCTTTATCATTTTTCTCAGCCCACTGCTTAGTTTGATTCCAGCTACTCAATAGTGCTCACAACAGAAGACTTATTGTTTTTTTTTAAATAATTAAAAAAAATTTTTAAAGATATTTAGATTACATAAATGTTATACGCAAAATATAGGTATTCCCATATTCCCCACCTCCCATACCTCGCACAACGTCCCACAAGAATTATTGTTTTCTAATGTTTGTAATTTGTATTTGAAAGCAACTAAAGTTCTAAGATTGCCAGACTTGATTGTGCAATAGACATTTAATAAGTCCAATGTACCAAAGTAGCTACTACAAGAAAAATGTTGAGATGTTTCCTGTCCAGATCATACTAAAAAATATTTTTGGCTTAAGATACTTCAATACAGATTATTTTGTTTTTCTCTCCTGTTGAGTGAAAGACATCTCTGATTCATGTCAATAGGTTTGCTACCAGGGAGTGATGAGTGAGATTTTCGGTACAGCTTAACTTATTATTGGAGGATGAAGAGAAAATAAGTCAAAATCATAATTTCTCTTCTGCCAGGAACCAGTTATCATTTTATATCCTTGATTTCAACCTGGATGTCAGTGTCCTTGGAGTGCAGTATATAGACCCAACTGCATCAGGGTTGTGGAACCCCTGCTTGTCAACTATTCAGACCAAGAATCTTTCTCTGTTGAAAGCCCGAGACCCACCTGCTGAAAGCCAAGCATATACATTTGGTTTCTCCTGGGTGTAGAGCCAGAGGTGCTCTACACAACTATCCCTGTGAGCCCTCTTTTCCCTGGCCTGGCCTTGCCACAAGAATGTTTCCTTCACCTGGGCCAGAATTCTTGTTGTTTTTTTCCACTGGTGACTTTAATGTTGCTGAAACCATAGAAGCTCATATAAACTTTTTCCCTTAAAATTGGCTGAAATATTTTGTGAGACATGAAAAATATGAAATGTCAACTTGGCTTAACCTTGCTCTTTATTTTAATAAAAGCATCTTGTTTTAGTTTATGTTTATAGCTAAAAAGGATGATTTGAGGAGTAAAGGAGTTGAAGGCCTCCTTTCTATCTCTCTTGGTAATTATCTTTGTGTCTTCAAGGTGGAGGGTTGACACAGAAGGCAGTAGGAGGGTGAAGAGGGCCAGCATACTGGTGTTGTGTGGGGGATGGGCTCTCTGCTGGATTGGCAGTGTTCCCAGCCTTGCAGCTGCATGTGTGAGCCAGAAGGGGCCCTGCAGCCTGATGGACAGACTGCAGAGAGCACATGCTGGCACTGGTGGAAGATGCAGCCAAGACTCTGGACTTGATTCACAGGTTCCTTCCATAAGACAGGAAGGCAGTCACATGCCATGTGCTACTGGGCCTGTCTGCCACTGTTTCCTGTGTGGTTGGGGTGTGTGCCTCCAGCAGGACCACTTAAGTGTGATGCTGTGTACTCTTCACTATGTCCTACATGTGCTCAGCACCACTGTCTTAATTGGTTCCATGGATGTGAGACTGATGTTGGTCAGTGATCTGCCTTGTCTGCCAGCAGGCTTCTCAACAGGTAGTTCCCTCCTCTGGCCTCATCACAACTGTCCTTATCCCAAACCTCAGCAGCTCCCTGTCTATTGGCATCTCCAAGTGGGCTGAAATTCACATCCAGGGATTGTAACCTTTATATTGCTTCCCCAAGTTTTGCTGGTAGAGAACATCCATCTGGCTTCTCTCTGCTTGGGGTGAGGTCCTGGCATTCTGTGTGCATCTCCTTTATGGCACAGGAAGCTGTTCTAGAGGAGTGCTGCCCAATTGAAATATAATGTGAGTCACAGATGCCATTTTAAACTTTCTAGAAACCATGTTTTATAAAATCAAGATAACATAGGTGAAATTTATTCTTACTGATATATTTCACACAATAATTCCAACATAATATCATTTCAGCATGTAATCACTATAGCAAAATTATTGATGGGAACTTTACATTCTTTTATGCATGCTATATCTCAAAATGCACATTGAATTGTATATAAAGAATGTTGAAATAACATTTTGCATGTATTGGGTTTAGTATAATATATTTTAAAGATGAATTTAATATCCTTCTTTAAAATTTTTTTCTTTCCTTTCACTAGACATGTGGTTTAGATTTTAATGTTTCTGGGTAGCACTAGTATATACTCTCAATGTGTGTCAGCCTTGGCATCTGCCATGGCTCCCAGGAGCCCTGGAGAAGCAAAGATCTTGGTAATGGTGTGGCCTTGCCCTCTGGTCTTCTGGGTGGGTAGACCTGGGAAGGACATGCATACTTTCAAACATAAACCACATGAACAAATGTCCATGGAGGGAGGGACATGAATGCTTGCACGCATAAACCACAACCCCACAGTACACTAGGAAAGATGTGCATGCTTGCATGCACACACACATACAGACACACTCTTTATATAGAAGGAACCTATGTTTGTTTCTTTGATTCCATGTATTGGATACAATGCTTTAAAGTAGATCCAAGACAGTGGAGTAGGGAACAGCAGGCTACACTCTACCACTAAAAACTATGAGAAGGTAAATAGGATTTCTGGGCATAAGGGAAGCCTGGGTGTTGCTGGGGTGATAGGAGAGGGAGGGTCACTGGGGTAACAGGAGCTGCCCAGCCAATCATGGAGTAGAAGCCAGTCCATGGGGAGAGGAAAACCACCCAGCTAACCCTGGTGGAGGGGAACCTCACTGCCAGCTCTGGGTGAGGTGGAGTTCATGCAGCCAGCCATGAGGTAGGGGGAGTCACACAGCCAGCTCTAGAGGAGATGAGTTGCTGAGGAGAGATCCCACAGGTGGGCTTGTGCCCAGGCTGTTTGGGGTAGGAGAGAGCCAGGTGGACTGATGGGAGAGCTGAGGGAAATTAGCCAGAAGGTTTTTTCCCTCTAAGTTTTCTCTCATTTCTTTAAATTTAAAAAAATTTTTTCCTTAGCCTGGTACTGGGGCAGAGAGGCTGGGTGTGCGATGATTGGCAGGTACAAGCAGGTGGTGAGGAATAGATTAGTAAGAGAGGAGAAGCCAAGTTGATCCTGTTTGTCTGGGAGGGAACTCCAGATTTTTGTTTCCTTTTTTGGTTGTTGTTTTTGTTTTTTTATTAAACATTTTTATTGATAAATATTAATAAAGCATAAATCCATCTAAAGTGTACAATCAATGGAATTCAGCATAATCACAGAGTTGTGCATTCATTGCTACCATCTTTTTTAGAGCATTTTTATTATTCCAGTAATAATAATAATACTAAAAACTAAAAGCCAAACAAACAAAGCTTATCAACTCTCAATCTCTCTATGCTTCCTCTGTCATACATAGCTGCTATTGTTTCCTTCTCTCTAGTTTATTTGTAATTATATTTTGTAAAAATACTCTTCTATATAAAATATCACCCATATTCATATTTTACATTAGGTTTCACTATGTTACACAGTCCCATGTTACATTTTTTAGCTTTCCTTCTAGTAATATATGTGTACTTAGACTTTCCCTTTCAACCTCTGTCATACCCATATAATAATTCTGCTAGTCACAAACAGCATGATGTGCTCTCACCATTTCCATTCATTTCCAAATATTTACAAACAATATTTTAACCAATTCTGCACAGATAAACCTTCAGCTTTCCATTCTCTACCCTCGTTCTCTTTTCTGGTGACCTATATTCAGATGTCTATTTGTGTCACTGCTCTCAGGTCTTCTGGGTTTATACTTAGTAATGGTAGGGCTGGGTCATCTGGCAAGTCTATATTTAACTTATTTAGGAACTACCAAACAGTCCTTCACAGTGGCTGTACCATTGTACATTCCCACCAACAGTGAATAAGCATTCTTACCTCTCCAATCTTCTCCAACATTTACAGTTTCCAAACTTTTTAATAGTGGCCAGTTAAATTGTAGTTTTGGTTTGCATTTCCCTAATTGGTAGTGATGTTGAACATTTTTTCCTTTATTTTTTCAAAATTTATATTTCCTTTCTGGACAATTTTCTTTTCAAGCATTTCAGCCATTTTTAATTGAGTAGTTTATCTTTTTATTGTTGAGTTGTATAACCTCTTTATATTAAAAAACAGAAAACTACAAGTGTTGGAGAGGCTGTGGAGGAAAAGGAACACTCATGCACTGCTGGTGGGAATGTAGAATGGTGCAGCCACTGTGGAGGATGATTTGGTGGTGTTTCCAGAAAGCTAAGTATAGAATTGACATATGATCTGACAATGCCACTACTAGGAATATACTTAGAAGAATTGAAAACAGTGATGCAAAGAAATATATGCACACAAATGTTTTTCATGACATTATTCTCAATTGCCAAAAGTTGATAGCAACCCAATGGCCAATCAACAGATGAATGGATAAGCAAAATGTAGCATATATACATGATGGAATATTTCTTAGCTGTAAGCAAGAATGAAGTATTGACACATGCAACAACATGGATGAATCTCAAAGACCTTATGTTGTGTGAAGTAAGATAGTAACTGAAAGATACATTGTATGATCTCACTGATATGAACTAAGGATATTGAGAAGACTCACAGAGCTAGAGTCTTGAAGATAAGTACTAGGAGACAGAGGGGGAGTAGAGGGTGGTGAGCTAATACTCAATATGGGCTGGGTCTATGACAAAGTGGTTGGGGAAGTTTGGCAGTGGACAGAGGTGATGGTGGTGTCACAATGTGAATGGGGTTGACCATGCTGTAATGTGAGAGTGAGTAGAGATGGAGGGTAGGTTGAGCTATCTATAACATGAGAGGAGGGTTGGAGGAAAGAATAGGTGAACTCTGGAAAGGTATATTTCTGTCAGTGAGAATACAGTTGTGGGAGTGTTCTTTTGGCAAGTATGGCAGGGGAAGATCACTAATGGAAAGTGTCAGTGTTGTAGGGGATGTGTGGGGAAGGGAGCACATGGGGCATGCCTATATGGAAGATGAATGTGTTCATGTGGTCATAAGGTATTATTTCAGTTGGTGGAGTCCCACACAATAATCAACAAAGTATTACATCCCCATACTGGTGAGTCTTGCTATGTTAATCTATTTCCCTAGTAACAGAGTTAGACTCATTTATAATTTCCCTACACTTGATTTTAACCCCTTTTATTTGAACCTATAATTAGCACTATACCCATTAAAAATATGTCCCAGAGACTTAAATCTTCAGTCTGTTCTAATGCCAGTTGAGCCCTGAATCTCAGTAGAGTTGAAGCCAAAACCTACTCTCCAGTTCATCAGACTCACCCAGGAAAACTAACAAAATGATGATGAAAAACACTCCATACAAAACAGCAAAAAATATCTAAAACTGCAAGCAAAACACTTCCTTCCATCTGCTGCATGAGATCTAAGCTTGTCTCAATATGAAGCAGAGTGAGCATCACCATTCTAAAATCCTCAAGAGTGAGGAATGAACAAGCCTAAGGGGGGAAGGCAACCATGTGCCAAAGTAGAGATTATTATTGCAGTAACAGAAGAGCATATAACATTTATATAAATATAATGGTTTCCATAGGTTCTGAGGGAAGAATTGGTGGGACATGGGGCATTTTTAGGGCATTGGAATTGTTCTGAATGATATTTCAATGATGGATATATGTCATTATACATTCTGTCAAAACTTATAAAATTGTACAGTGCAAAGTGCAAACCATAATGTAAGCTATAGACTATATTTGTACCACACTAATGTAATATGATATTAATAGAGGATAGTGTGAGTGGGTGAAGGGGTAGGTATACTAGAATCCCCTATATTTTTGATGTATCTTTTCTGTAATCTAAAACTCCTTTAAAAATAAAGTTTAAAAAAACTAGCAGCTTTTCTTTTTATAATTAATATTTTTTTATTTTTAAAGAAGTTTTAGATTGCATAAATGTTATGTAAAAAGTTTAAGGGATTCCCATATCCTCCACTCCCTCCTCCTCCCACACTTCCTACATTAGCAACTTCCTTCATTAGTGTGATACATTTACAATTGATGAACGCATATTGAAACATTGCTACTAACCATGGACTACAGTTTACATTATAGCTTACACTTTGTCCCACACAATTTTGTAAGTTATAACAAAATATGCAATGGCTTTTATCTCTCGCTGCAATGTCATGCAGGACAATTTCAATGCCCTGAAAATGCCCCCATATTACACCTATTCTTCCCTCTCCCAACCTCAGAATCTCTGGTGGCCACTGCCTTTACAACAATGATACGAGTTCTTCCATTCCTAGAATAATAAGTCTATAGTAGAATAATAATGCCTACGTTAGTCCATTGTTCAAACCCCAATCCTGAGGATTTGGGGATGGTGATGCCCACTCTGCTTTTAATTGAGAGGGGGCATAGATACCATGGAGCAGATGGATGGAGATATCTAATTTTCAGTTGCAGACACTCTCTATTTCTTGGGATGGACATTGATCATCATATTCTTCTTGTTAGTTTTCTTGGGTAAGTCCAAAGAAGAGAGTAGGTTTTGCAACTCTCATGAAATTCAGGGCTCAAGTGACATGTGGATGGACTAAAGATTTAAGTCTTTGGGGCATATATTTAACAAGTATAGTGCTAATTATAAGTTTGAATAAAAGGGGCAGAAAAGCCATGTGTAGAGAACTTATAAATGAGTCTGTTACACTGGAAAGCATAAATTCCAAAGTAAGGCCCACTGACAGCATGCTGAAGTCCTGAGCTATCTGCCCTGCTTATAGTTTCTGTATATCTCTAGAGCCCTCAGGAACTCCATTCTTTGAGGCACTGTTTATTGTGGCAGTCAATGAGATCCTGCTGAGACTTGCATAAGTGTAACTTCTGGAATGACCTTCCAACTCACATTGAAATCTCTTAGCCCTAAAAATTCATTTGTATTTACCATTTTCCCCTTTTTGCCAAGGTCTTTTTCTAGAGCCATTGCTAGTTGGTGTTTGGTAATAATCCCCCAGTGCCAAGGAAGCTCATCCCTGGGAGTCAATTGATGGAGTCCAACTGTTGGGGGGAAGGTAGTACTAGCAACTTTTCTGGTTCCAGTAAATGGGTCAGAGAAGCACACCAAAATGAGGAACATCTTATTGACAAAATCCAAAGAGGCTAACTAGTCATTCTGTCTCTTTCTAGGTCATAAGAGGGGCTAGATACAACAGCTTATCTTTCACCTTGGAAGGTATATCTTTACACACCCAACACTTCTTGACACATATAAATTTCACTGAGGTGGAAGGCCCCTGTTTTTCTTGTTGTTGTTGGATTTTTCTCCCTTCCTCTGATATTCAAATGCTTTATCAATAATTCTTGAGTAGTTGTTTATTCTTTCTCATTATTTCCAATCAACATGATATCATAAAAATAATGAACTAGTGTGATATCTTGTGGGAGGGAGAGATACTTGAGTTCCCTGTAGATATTATGGTATAGGCCTGGAGAGTTGATATACCTCTGAAGTAGGACAGGGAAGCTATCTTGCTGGCTTTACCAGCTGATAGCAAATATTTCTGGTCATCCTTACTAACAGCAATTGAGAAAAAAGCATTTGCCAGATCAACAGCTGCATATTAAGTTCCAGGTTATGTGCTAATTTTCTCAAGGAATAACACCCTATCTGGAACAGCAGTTGCAATTCAAGTCAACACACGGTTATATTTATGATTATCCACTCTCATCCTCCAAGATCCATATATTTTCTACACAGGCCAAATTGGAGAGTTGAATGGGAATGTGGTATGAGCCATCACCACTGTAACCTTCAAGTCCTTGATGTTGGCACTGATCTCTACAATACCTCCAGGAATCTTGTATTGATTTTATTATTCTGCTAGGTAGGAGAAGTTCTAGTGCATTCCACTTGGCCTTTCCTACCATAACAAACCTCATTCCACAAGTCAGAGAAACAATGTGGAAATTCTGCCAGTTGCTGAGTATGTCTATACCAATTAAACATTCCAGAACTGGAGAAATAACCACAGAATGTGTCCCAGGACCCATTGGACCCATTTCAAGGTGAACCATTGCTAAAACTCCCTTGATCACCTTCCTTTCATAAGCCCCTACAGTGACTGGTGGGCCACAGTGTAGTTTTGAGTTTCCTGGAATTAATGTCACTTCTGAGCCAGTGTTTAATAATCCCCAAGATGTCTGATTATTTCATTTCCCAAATACACGTTTTGCCTTTTAAAAGGCCATAGATTTCTTTGGGGAAGCCTGGGAGGAAGTTTAACAGTATACATTTTTGGCAGTGTAACAGGGTCCCTTCCCAAGGGGACACAGCCTTCCTCTTATTCAAGTAGCTCTATGTCTGTAAACGGTCTCAATTCTGGAAATTGATTATGGGGTCATGACTCTATTTCTGTAATTCAAGTTAGACTTTTTTTCACTTGTCCTAGAACTATTCTGCTAATACAGATCAAATAAGAATTTAGTAGACTGCCAATCTATTTTATTTCTAGGTACTCCATGATCTTTTGTCCAATTTCCTTAGGGCTTTCCTTTGTAGTTTCATCTGGTGAAACAGGATTAACCTCTTCAGGTCGACTGGTTAAATGGCAAGCTCCTTAAGGAAGAATGGAGGCCCACAAGTTGTTTCCTCAGGGCTGACCAAAGTTCAAGAAGTTTTGTCTTCAGATCAGGCAGGAAGACAGGTGACTATTTCTGCAGGACAGATCATTATAGGCTTATCTAGCAAAGACTTAGCAAAATTTTGGGCTCCTATATCCCCACTGCTATCACTATCAGCCCATATATCTACATTCCAACTTTTAACATCCCATTCCTTTCCAATCAATGCTTTCACTTTAACAGCAGTCTCCCTGCAAGACTGAGATTTTAGTTTCCATTGTATCTCTGCTACTCACACAATGAGACTCTGAGTCTGGTTTTCTGAGCTTTCAAGTCTGTGGCTGCATGAAATTTGCTTTTCTTTCATAGAACACATAGAAATTTTTGCATCATTCACTTGGCATTTAAGTTGCAAATTTGAAGCCCTCAGTTCATCCCTTTCATTTGTAAATTACCAGTGTATTTAGGAACAGCTAGCCAACATCATTGTACATCTTAACTCCTACAAATCTCTGTTAAGATGTTAAAAACACTCTCAGCCAGATCCTTGTCTCTTATAAGCATGGAAGTGGTCATATCCAGAGGTGATATTTTGCATATCTCTATTGTCCAGTCATGCTATGGACTGTCAATGGCCTCTTGAATATTGGAACCAGTTATTACTGTCCTTGAATCTAGTCAGTGTAGAGAGGCAATTGCAAAAATCCCATAACCATTCTAGAAATCCCATTTTTAAGATTCTCCTTCTCAAGAACCACTCCTGTTACCAAGCTGTATTTCTCAGGGTTTTCTAGGGAACAAGATATATGTAAATAATTTGAGATTTTATAAAATTATCTCACAAACCTGTGGGAGTGCACAATTCCACATTCCATAGGGCAGACTACAAGCCAGGGACTCAGACAGAAGTCACTGTTGAATTCCCCAGGAGATGCTGGCTATCTGAAGTAGAGATGGGGATTCTGTTGCTGAATGCTAAAATCACTTCTTCTCTTAAGATCTTCAACAGATTGGAAGAGATGTCACTTATTACTGATGCAGTCTCCTCAGTTGACTGTAGATGTAACCTGCCATCTATGCAATCAACTCACTGATGATTAAAATCCATGAACTGTCCTTTTATTACAATTAGCCAAGTGCTTGCTTAACCAATTAACTGGGCACCATTACCTGGCCAAGTTGACACATTAAATTAACGATCATACTCATTTACCATTTATGCTTTCCATGCAGCAGTAGAAATGAATGAAGACTCTATCTTTGTCTTCTTGTAACAAGGATCACCGTCACTCAAGTTTCCAGCAAATCAAAATCTTCCTCAATTCCTTCAAAGCCAGTTACACCTTTAATGTCTGCATTATTGACATCAGTCTCTTAAAACATATCTATGTATCTTATATCATGCTTCTCAAAAATTTTCCAGCCTCTACCCTTTAAACAATTTGAAAGTCACCTGTACATTTTTAGAAATTGATTTTAGTAGCACTTCACTTCACTATACCCACATTTGTATTTATTCTCCAGGGCTGACAAATCAAATGACCACAAACTTTGTGCCTTAAAACACCAAATTCTGATGCCAGAAATTTGAAATCAAATTTCTATAGTATGGGTTCCTTCTGCAGACACTAAAGGTGAGTTCACTCTATGTTAATCTTCAAGCTTCTGGTTGCTTCAGGTGTTCCATGGTGTTCTTTGGCTTGTTGACACATCATTACAATCTCTGCCACAGTCTTAACATGATCCCTCCACAATGTCTCTGTGTCTTTGTCTTCATGTGATGGTCTCCTCAGTGTCTCTTTCTTGGTGTCCTGTTTTATGTGTGTGTGTGTGTGTGCATGTGTGTGTGTGAGGATGCTCCAGTATTGCATTAGGTACCACAATATTTCAGGATGATATCTCGCTGAGATTCCCAATTCTGTCACAGATTTTTTCCTATAACAGAATATTCATAGGTTCTGGAAAGACATCATTTGGGGGTCAACATTTCACCCTCTGGACCCTAACATAGGCTTCTCCTTAGACAAGGAGGAGTGAAGTCCTGATCCATGCTCCAAAATGGATTAACCTTGAAAACACTATGCTTAGTGAAAGAACCCAGTCACACAAGTCCACATATTATATGATTCCAGTCATAAAAAATATCAGAATAGGGAAAAAACTATGGAGAGAAAGTAGATCATTGGCTGTTTGGAACTAGTGGGGGTGTGGGTATAAGGAGATGGTAGCTAAATGGCTTTGTTACCTCTTTCTGAGATAACAAGCTAAGTGAAAGAAACCAGACACTAAATACCACATAATGCCTGATTACATTTATATAAAATGTAAATATGAATAAATTTATAGAGCTGGAATTAGATAAAGGCTGAGGAAGGATAAAGGGATTGAGAAGTGACTGCTAAGAGACATGGAAGTTTTCTTCTTGAAATAATGAAAATGTTCTAAAAATGTGGTGACAAATGCAGAAATCATTGATTATACTAAAAGCCATTGATTGTACATTTGGGATGGGTTGTATGGTATGTGAATATATCTCAAAAAAACCTGTTTATAAGAAATGCAACTTTTAATTTTTTAATTTATAGTGGTAGCATTTCAATATTTTCTTATTATAAAGTGAGAGTTTGTGTTTCTTTGGAGAGCAATTTATTCACAAAATAATACTGATTATTGATTTTGTTTATAGAGTATAGACTAACCTAGACTTTTAAAATTTTTTTAAATATTTATTGAGAAAAGGGCAAATACTTTCACAGGATTTCAACCTTTCTTTTCCATAAAGTATTATTTAAACTTATAGTTGAATTTCTCTATCATTTTTCTTACAAATTGCTGCCACACCATGAATATAAAACAATTCAATTTTCAAGAATAAATTCATGGCCTCTTTTTACCATTTAAAACTTGAAACTATTTAAAGATTATGTGTAAGTATGACATAATGGGAATTCTAGTTTTATTTTTCTCAGTAATTAGTTAACTTTCCCAAAAAGATTGAGTATAACCTTTCTGTAATTTACTTGAAATATCATATATCATTTAAAATTCTCATTATTTACATTCATCTAATTTAGGTCTCTAATCCCTTCTATTGACATGTCTAATGGTTAAGTTCATGTGTAAACTTGACAGATAATGGTGCCCAGTTGTTTGTTCAAAGAAGCACTGGCCTAATTGTTGCAGTGAGAGCATTTTGTGTACTTAAATCATCAGTAATTGGATTGTGTCTATGGCTGATTACATCTGTAATCAACTGAGGGGATTGTCTTCATCAATGAGAAATGTCTCACCCAATCAGTGAAGGACTTAAAAGTAGAAGTGATAATTTCAGCAGTCAGAAGAGAGAATTTCCATCTCTACTACAGCCAGCCAACTTCTCCTGGGGAATTCATCAAGGACCTTCATTAGAGTTCCTGGCTTACAGACTGCCCAATGAAGTTTAGACTTTTGCTTCCCCTCAGCTGCCTTAGATAATTTTGTAAAATCTCATAATATTTACAGATATCTCCTTTCAGTTCTATTTCCCTAGAAATCCCTGACTAATACAACAGATTTATAATGACTGAAGACCATGTTGTTTCACTGAATTCTATTTTATGTTGTCTTTTAAATTTTGTAAGTCTTCCCTCAATCTTTTTTTCTCAAAAAGATCTTGGCAGCTCTCAAATTTCTGAATTCAATATTAAAATAATACATTAGTCAAAATACAAGGATATGAATTAAAATCAGAAATTACAATATTGATGTGGAGCAGGTGGCCACTGGAGGCTCTGGGGGCAGGGAGAGGGGAAATCAATTGTAATACAGGGGCTTTTTTGGGACTTGGGAATTGTCCTGAGTGACATTGGAATGACAGATATAGGCCATTTTATGTCATCACACAACATGAAGAACTGTGTGGGAGATAAGGTAGACTACAATGTGAACTATGGTCCATGCTTAATGGCAAATCCCCAGGATGCATTTATCAATTGCAATGAATGTGCCACACTAATGAAGGGTGTTCATGTGGGAGGTGTGGGGAGTGGGGCATATGGGAATCCCTATATCTTTTGTGTAACATTTATGCAATCTAAGTATCTTTTTAAAAATAATAATAAAAAGAAGAAGGGGAAAAAAAGAAAGTCATGGAGGCTCAGAACATAAATATAGTGAAAGTTCACAGCTGACCTGTAGAACTCTCTCTCCCCAGAAGGCTAGTCCTTAGGAGCACTTGTTTGTGGTTTCCCAACCTCACCCTCTTGGGAGGTGGTTCTGGCACCACTCACAAGGGAACATGGGAAGACCCTTTCCTTTTGGAAACTTGGTTTGTCCTCCTGGGGATTGACTCTGTGCAAAAGATATACTGTTCTTGTTTCAATGATGAGTGATCTAAAGCCAGGGACTCTGAGTCTGTGCCCAGGTCCCTCAACCAGGTGGTGGCAGAAATAAAAGTAAGCCCAGGAATCTCTCTCTGCAAAACTGGCAACTCCTCTCTCAGGGAGTCACTTCCTCTGACTCAGTTGGTCCTTAGTGAAGTAAGTGGAGGATGAGCAGAACAGCATGTTTTGTTTTTTCCGATCTCTGGCTTCAAGCTGGGCATGGGGTGAGTGTCCCACACAGCACCTGTAAGAGGCTAGAATGTCTTCACCTATTTTATAGATGAGGAAAGGTGGGGTTAGAATGAGGAATCATTCAAGATGACTGGGATAGATATCAGCAGAACTTAGCATGCCAGGTCAGTGCAGGTTCTAACCTTCTAGCCAATGATGGGTCCTAACAAATCAATATGATGTACAAAGCATATGCTTGGAGCCAAATGACAGATCTTGCCACATTGATTAGCCCAGTCCCCACTTCTATTGGGATGGTAGAAGTAGGGTGAAGGTTATAGATGGTCTAGAAATGACTGGGGATTCCTGCCCTATTAGGGAGGAAGTTGGGACTAATCTCATCTTCCTCATTATCCATGTGCTGAGAATATCTGCCTCCAGCCTCTGCCCCTATGTTGCTGTCTTGCCTCTGCCTCCATCTTAAGGCAGACAATCCATTTCAGCTCATGGTATAGCAAAGACTCTGGTTTTCCTTATTTTGGTCCTTGTGGTCATGGCCACCTCCCTTCACCAATGGCTGTTGTAGTTCAGGCTGATTGGTGCCAATTGTCTTCTAGGGAATCATCCACCACATATTCTGTGGCATGTGTATTAGCCATTGAACCTGACCATGGGACTCTTAGTATTCCTTGTGGGGAGGTAATTCTTAGGCAACTGATGAAGCAGGGGGTTCCTTCTGAGACATAGCAGCTCAGAGAAAGAACCTGACGTAAGACCGAGGCTGGGAAATAGGAAGCCTCTAACCAGGTACTGAGGCAATGGGAAAGCAGAATGTCAATAATGATGGGGCAGTGGGAGAGGGGCACTTGCTGGAGCAGGGGGCTTGGCCCTGGTCTGGAAGGAGGAAATGGGAGGCAGGGTGGTATCTCAGGAGCTTATATCAGGAGGCCATTTGCCTTCTTGTTGCACTCTCTGATTCCCCTGCACATTCCAGGCATGTTTGAAGGAACACAAACACCCATAAAATCTCACATAACTGGAGCTTCATGGCCAGACCACAGGGATGTGGAGGCCAAATGAGCCCTGAACATCTGAGCTAGGACACTCTGTCCCTCCCCTCTCATGTGCTGGCCATGCTTTCTGTCACTATGCTCTCCTCTCCTCTCTACCCCATGTCTCTCATCACTGACACCAGAGGAAATATTACATCTTCAGAGCTGTCCCCATGGGCACTTTCAGCTTTTGCTATGATCCTAACATCATCCTCACCCAGGGTCACTCCTGCAGGAAGGAGGGTCCTACATGTCTCTTGGAGCCCATTCAGAGCCCATTGCAAAGAAGGTGCCCTAGTAGAAGGATCTCCTCTTCTCCCTTGATGGGGATCTGGTGTTCCAGAACCTCACAGAATTCTAGACCTTGGGAAACCTGGTGGAAGCCTTTCTCCTTGGCTATGCTACTGAATCCTTCTAACACTTCCTTGTGAGCCCATGGGCATTTCCACTGCATTTTTAGCTGTTAGGGGCAAAGGTCTATTATGGTGGGTCAATCTTGGTGGGGAGCATGTAAAAGTTAACCAGGGACTGACACTTGGCCATGTGGGCAGAAAAACCATCCACCAATGGCTCACTGACAGGAAGAATGCTAATTCATCTCTGAATCTCCAATTCATCTTTCACAGACCTCCACAAAGCTGTCCATAGTACCCCTGGGTTTAAAGAGAATCCCTGCTGCCAGCCAGAAGCTGATATGCTTGTGCACATTGGATGAGAATGCTCACTCTCTAAGGAGCCAATGGCAGAACAAGGGCTGCCATATCACTCCAGAGGTGAAAACTTATACAAGGTCTCACTTCTATGAGCTTTAGTTGTGGATCCACCCTGGCCTTCTGACCTCTCATTGTGTCCAGACAATCCAATGAGAAATGGAGTGGGGAGAGGTCATTGTAAACTGTAAAGGGCTGTGCACACAAGAGGAGAACACAAGGATCACATAGTGACATGTCCCAAATATGGTCAGGCAGGAAAAGGGGAGGCTAGATATTAAAGCAGTCAGGCCTTGAGGGCAGATGGGCTCTCTGGGTGATGCTGGAACAGTCTCCAACTCTACTCAACTCTACAAAGGTGCAAGTGGCCAGCTCTTTCATCAGGGCTCTGAAAACACCTTTGAAATGGGCAAGGTCTAGAATGTCCCTGGTTTCAATTCCCAGTTGCACCCCATTTAAGGGAAATTTGGGCAGGTTTCAATAAAGGGTGGCATGTGCTTGGACCTTAAGCAGAGTTTATCAAACTCACATTTGCAGATCTGCTCTGTCATTCACTGGACATATAGACAACCTGGCTATCAAATATGCCAAATTACAGTAAGTTCGGTGATACAATTATTCCACAATCCTGAGCTAAACAATGGCCTGAAATATTTACTTATATTCTTCCTGAGGGTCCCTGTGAAGAGAAAAAGTGCTGAATGACTATCCTTGTCCTCACCTGAGGGAAATAAAGCAGAACCTATCAGTTGCATAGCTCTGGGGGCTTTTGTACATTCCTCCCTGAGAGCATAATGAATGAACCTGGGGGTTAATTTCAGCCCTGTGAGGCCACTGACTTGTATCCCTCCAGATGGAAGTGCGAGCCCAGGATAGAGATGGGGAAAGGGGAACCTGTCACAAGCATTGAACCAGAGGTGTTTCAGTAGCCCACATGTTGGTCACATGTGGTTAGGGGTCAGGACTTACTTGTGTTGTGTCCACAACTCTGGGAAAGGGGCTGGTGAGTAGGGAGAGTCATACCATCTGGCAATCCTGGAAATGGCAAGAATGCACCTACACCTGGCAAAGCTGTGACCTCTATATGAGGGGAAAAAAAGAACCTTGAAGTCACATTTTCTTAACTGGAAATCAGCAAAAAGTTCTTGTCCACTCTTTCCCATACCCCCTTTTCCTACCTAGTGCATAAAACAGCAGAAAACATTTGTTCAGGGATCCATTGGCATTGAGACACTGATCCATGTGACTAACACCCACCAAGTACTGTCAATGGGGAGAAATGAAACCATAAGGGAACCAAGGCTTTTTCCATTTAGACTATAGCCTACACAACAAGCTTAAGATTTGACTCTTACTTTTAGTTTGGCTTGTTTTCTTAAATACTTAGAGACTTAACTCAGTTCTCACTGGTTCAAATATGCTCTCATCACTGAGCAGACATAAATTGTCTGGGCTTGGTTTTAGGGGTTCAGAAAGGAAGAGGTAAACAGTGTTATGAGTGGATGGGGGAGAATCCATGTTAGGAAATCTCAGCCCCTGACCTCAGAAGGTCATGTCAGAAGTCTGTAAAAACATAGGTGTCAATCTTACCAAGGCATATCAATATTATGAGGTCTCTGAAGTTTTAGTCATTTGGGAGGTACTGCTTTAATGGATATAAATTACAAATTTACTTATAAAATACAAAATTACTCATAAAAATTTCTGCAGCACCCCTTGCAATGGAGTCTCTGGATCTTAATCTTCACATTGTTTATATATTTTCAGTCATCTCCTTTCTCTCTTTTCTAGTCCAACATCATCACACAACCTCTATGGCCTGGCACAGAACACATTTGTTCACATTGACAACTAGTCATGCTATTCCCACAATATTTGTCCTACCACCTCACAGTTCAGAATGACTCACTTCTAACATCACCTCCTTCATGAACTTTCCTTGGAATTGTACTCTCTTTGGAGAGGGTACTTTCCTGTGTTCTCATAAGAGATCCTTCCCATTTCTATGTCAGCACTTGCCTTGTTGATATAATGTCTCCAATCCCTCCCAGGAGTAAGCTGCATGAAAGTAATTAGAGGATGTCCAAAGTGCTCCCCCATATTGCTAGATACACATAAGCCATTCTGTAAATGCCAGTTGAATGAATGTGAGGCAGCTAAAAGAAAAGAGGTTTATATATCTCTCCCAGCACCACCATGAGCTTTTGGATATGGAGCAGTTCACGGCACCCAACTTAACCCAGGTGTGAGGATTAAGTGACATTAGGTCTGGGAGCCCTGCCTGGGAACTGAGTTTTTTCAACATCTTTTTTGACAAGTAGTCATCTTTGGGACTTCTAGTCATTATTCCCACCCTGGGAGAAGGTGGGATGGCTGCTGTAACACCTGCACTTTGAAAAGGAAGAAATTGGCATATGGCTCCTCACCCATGGCTGGTTCTTGAGATCTGGTCATGCTCCCTCATTGAGGGTCATGCTCCCTCATTGGAACCTTCTTTACCCTTGGAACAGGTCAAACTTTTGCCCATCACAGAGCTCCCTCTCTCCCCTGCCTGCATTGCTCTTCCCTTAACTGACACATCCTCATTAGATTCATCTTCAAGACTGTTCCTAGAGAAAACTCATTGATGTCCTATATAAAGTTTGGTCTTTGGGTCAGCTTGACCAAGGCTGTCCACAAAATCAGCCAATTTGAGCCACTTGGCTCTGATTCTAATTATAATGAGAAGCCATTATAATGTGTCATGCCAGAGATTGATAATATCTGAATTTCATTTAATTTCAACATCTTCAAGGTGAAGAGCAAGAAATGAGTCCAAGAAGGAAATTCTCTTTCTCAGAATCACACAGAGAGTACCTAGCACTCTTGTGTGTAATATTCTGTGCTATGAAACATCCCTTCTATCTTCTATCTCTGAATTTCTGTGATACCTTCTATGACACCAACCCATGGCTTTGACAGCTATTATCTCAAATATACTTGAGGATAAAGGAAGGAGAATCTAGAATGTACTTCATTATATAGGGGGGAGACTGGGGATGTGCTGAGCTGTACAATCACAAGACCAGGGTAACAAAATTGATAAGATGGAGTAGGTGAATTTGAGTATAGCTCTGTCTCTTCATGCCGGGAGACCTGTCTGCACCTAGGCTTTCCTAGCCAGCTGTGGGGAGGGATATACTTGGTGAAACTGTGTCCATTTTACAGGATGACATGCTTGAGTAGGATAAGCAGTCAGCAGTCCTGAGGGGTCTTCATGGATGTGTGCTTGAGATTATTTTAAGAATCCCAAAACGAGAGAAAGTTTGTTCCTAAACCAATCTATTCCTCTGGGTATGCTACCCTTTGATTGCATTAAATTCAGTTAAGGGCCTTTGATTAGATTACCTAAGATTGCTGTAGGGCTTTCTATTGGATTACATCAGTGAGGCATGACTCAGGTTGAGTCACCACCCCCTTGCTGGTTCTGATATAAAAGGACACTCAATCAGACAGACAGAAGAAAAACGGAGCTGGTATATTTTGATTCTGCTATGTGAGAGAAAAGACTTTAGTTTTCTCCATAGCTGAGCTACAAGGACAGAAGCCCTAAGAGACAAATACTATACCAGGAGAGAGTGAATTACATCATTGCTTGAGTACCATGCAGCAAAACACCAGGATCAACAGTTTCTGGCTTTAATGAGAAAGCACGCCTTATGGTGCCTTGAGTTGAACTTTTCATGGCCTTGAAACTGTAAGCTTTACTCCAAATAAACTCCCTTTATAAAAGTCAATACATTTCTTTTACTTTGCATTGGCAGCCCTTTGGCAAACTAAAACAAGGTGGTATCCATTGAGGACTGTCAGGTAAGGGGACCCACAGAGGTGATCTCCCTTCCTTGGAGGTAGTGCCCAACAGAACTTGGAACACTGGTAACCGGGCACCCAGATTCCACAGACAATCCACTACCCAGCTCACTTAGCAGAGATCCTTGAAAGAGCAAGAGGTTATCCTATGTGTTCCTAGGTCCAGAAGTCATGGCCTCAGGAATAATGGAAATGAGACATTTTTGTCATCAATGTAGATGTTGGCTCAGCCCTCAAACATGAAGCCACAGGCCATTGGCCAGGAAGATCCCAAAGGTAACATAGGGTGGCCCACGATCATCCAATTTAGTTCAGACCACCACTGTCATCCTGTCTGGGCAGCCATAAATACCCCTCCTTTCAGTATGCAAGAGGCAAGAACAGGACCATCTTGGGCAAGAGCATGTTGTCAGGGTTTGGAAAACTGGTGGGCCCTTCATGCTTACATCTCAAGTCATGTGTGACTGGTGGGACAAGTGGTGATGGTGGAGGCAACTATCTTCTTAAAAATGATTTCTGAGCCCAAAGGCAGTTATCTTATTTCTAAGTGTGCTGTGAATGTGTGCAGCCACCTGATTGTGCCTGATCTGTCACAGAAGTAGCATGGACTGCTTTCCCTGCAGCAATTGACAGGAAGCCACCTGATGCCTTCTGTCTGGCTGATGTGCACTGTGTTTACAGAGCTCCATGCAGGAGATCAGCAAGGAGCAACTGTATCCAGGGGAGAGCATGTGAGGTGGCATCTCCACATCAAGTTCTGGGACAGCTGAGGAAAGTCAGAGGGCCTGGATCCTACCCTGGTACCTTCCCAGGGAGCCTCCCATGGCTTTGCCATCTGATTGGCCCACAGTCCTTCTCTCAATGGGATCTGGGCCTTCATCCCTCACTTAATTCACGACTCTAGGAGCCCTGTTATTGGCTGGGTGGAAAATCACTTTTCACACATTTGTAGGAGCATCTGAAAAAAGATGGCAATGTTGTTTTCACTTCTGCTGAAACCATAAGCACCTTTGCATTTTGCTGTTTCATGGTCACTCCCTGAACCCAGGTATCCCCTGGATCAGTCAACCAGAGTGTCCTCCACACCTTCTCTAACCTGTGCTGATTTTCATATTTCAAGGGTGTTGTATTTTCATTTTCATTCTCCACAAGATATTTCCTATTTTCGCTTCTGATTTCTTATTTAATGTAATGGTTTTTTTTTAATGTTTCATTTCCACATATTTGTGAATTTTCCATTTGTCCAAATGTTATTGTTCTCTAGCTTCATTCTATTGTGTTCAGAGAATATACATTGCATGAATTTAAATTTTTTTTTAATTTACTGATATTTGTGTAGTGGCCTAGCATTTGGCCTATCCTGGAGAATGATTCTTCCACCTTCAGGAATAATGTGCATCTATTTTTGTTGGGTGAAGTGTTCTATTTATATTCCTTTTAGGTCTAGTTGGTTGATAGTATCATTCAAATCTTGTATTTCTTTTTTGTTCTTTTTACTAGGTATCCTATCCATTATTGAGAGTGGTTTATTAATGTGTACCATCAATTTTTCCCTTCATATATGCCAGTATATGCTTCATATATTTTGAGGCTCTGCTATTAGGTGAATATATATTTATAATTGTTGCACCTTCCTGTTGAATTTATCCCCTTCAGCATTATGTAATGACCATCTTTCTCCCTCATAACTATTTTTAACTTAAAGTTAATTTTATCTGATATTAGTGTAGTCACCCCAACTCTTTTTTGGTTACTACTTGCATTGTAAGTTATTTTTATCATTTTACTCTTAACCTACTTGTATCTTTGAATTTAAGGTGAATTTCTTGTAAACAGTAAATAGATCATTCTTTTTTATCCATTCTTTCAATCTCTGCATTTTGACTGGAGACTTTACACTTTTTACATTTAAAGTATATAGTGATATTACAGGATATTCTTTTGACATTTTACTATTTAGCATTTGTAAGCCTTCTTCCTTTTTTGTCCCTCATTTCCATTAGTGGCATCTTATATGTATTTGATGTTTTATGATGAACCGTATTGAATACCTTCCCATTTCTATGGTATATATTTTTCATCTGTTTTTCTTCTGGTTACCATGGGGTTGAAAGTTATTATCCTACATATATAACAAACATATTTGGCTTGATACCAACTTAATTTCAATATCACACACATACACATTTCCTATACCTCTCTGTCTCCCCACCTTTTGTTTTTATACTTGTGTGATTTATATCTTTGTACATTGCACATCCAAAACCTCGTATTTATCATTACTGTTCATGCATATGAACTTTAGTACCAGTACCAATTAGGAAGTGGCATTATATAACAAAAAATACACTACAATAAGTCCTTTGTAATTAACTGATTCATTACTTATACCACAGGTTTTTATTTCTTTTTAATTTTTTTATTTTTTAAAGCAGCTATAAATTACTTAAATGTTACGTAAAAATTATAGGGGATTCCCATATACCCCACCCCCTCTCCCTCTCCCACTTTCCTCCATTAACAACATCTTTCATTAATGTGGTACATGTATTACAATTGACAACCATATCTTGAAGCATTGCTACTAACCATGGTCTATAGTTTACATTATAGTTTACACTTTGCACTGCACAATTTTATAAGTTTTGACAAAATGTATAATGGCCTGTGTTCATCACTGAAATGCCATGAAAGGCAATTCCAATGTCCCCAAAATGCCCCATGTTAATACACTACAGTAAGTCCTTTATAATTACCTAAATGACTTATGTCATTACTTATATCATATCAAGCCACCTTGAACCACTGTCTAGTGTCCTTTCCCTTCCATCTGTAATATTCCTCATTAACAATGCTTGTAGGGCAGATATAGTGGTGATGAATTCCCTCAGCTTTTGTTTATCTGAGAATGTCTTAATCTTTCCCTAATTTTAAAGGAAGTCTCAGTTCATAGATAATTCTTGGTTGGCAGTTGTTTTCTTTCAGAACTTTAAGTATTTCAACCCAATTTCTGTTTGCCTCCATGGTTTCTGATGAGAAATTGGCACTCAATCTAATTGGGAATCCTTGTATATAACCCATTGCTTTGTTCTTTCTGCTTTCATAACTTTCTCCTGGTCCTTTGCATTCAATAGTGAGATAAATATATGAATGAGGTGTATTTTCCATGTTTATCCTGTTTGCTGTTCTCTGAAATTCTTGGATGTGCATATTTGTGTCTTTTGCTGAGCTTGGGAAGTTCTCTGTCATTATTTCTTTGAATACTTCTCCTGCCACTTTTGCTCTTCTCCTTAAGGTACTATCAATGCATATATTGGTGTGCTTTACGGTGTTCCATATGTGTATTAGGATATTTTTGCTTTAATACTTCTTTTTGTTCTTCAGCCTGACTTATTTCAAGTGCCTTATATTTACGTTCACTTATTCTTTCTTCTGTCAGCTCTAGTCTGCTCTTTAAAGTCTGTGCTTGGTATGTCTACATTCTCTTCTTCATTGGTGATTTATGTACTTTTATATTCTTCCTTTGGATGGGATATCATTTCCTGTTTCTTTTTCTCTTCTGTACATTTTTGCACACTGTACATTATAATATTTTATAATTTTAGTTGTGAAGTTAAACTATGATAAGTGCTTTTCTTCATATTGTAACCATTTTGCAATAAAACAGAGGTTTTCTTGACCTTTACTCCACCTATTGGGAAAGCCTGCTTAAGGTAAATTCAGTGTGCTGGGTTTTCCCTGTATTTTGGGGCCTCTGTCCTGTTCTTGCTTTCTGCTTGAAACAGGTGCTCAACCACTGAGCTACATTTGCTCTCTTGTTAGTTGTTTTTTAATTACCTTGTTTACTAAAACACATTTTATTGTCCCCTCTTTTCCCCAGGAGTCCCTTTCCTGGGTGTTTGTAGCTGGCAATCCTTTGCCCCAGGTTTTATATCTCTATAGCTGCTTATACACATGTTGTTTGAAGCTGGTTTTTCCTGGAAGGCAAATTTTAGGAGGAAGTGCATGCCAGAAAGGAATTTCCCTAGCCATTCTTTCCCAGCCAAAATAGAGCCTAAGGGGAGTAGACTGGCTGCAAAGTGTCCTGTGGAGTGGATCAGGAAGGGCACCAGAGCTTCTTCTATGGCTTTCCAATTCTAAACTTTCTTGGCCTGCCCAGGAAATGCAGCCATTCAACTACTGCTCCTCACATCTCTGAGGGAGCATAGTATCATTTAGTGTCCTCCAGCATGGCCTTTGTCCAAGGTTAGTTCAAACAATAGCCACCACTGCCTTTGTCTAGGGTGGGTTGAAACCATGGACACCCTCAGAGCCTGGACCTCAGCAATCTGAATTCACCAAACAAAATCTGTGATCAGTCATAGACCATACACACCCCTAGTCATGTGGAAGATGATATTTACGACCTTTTCTGTGACCAGTGAACTAGCCAGGGGCTGGACACCATGGCAGCTTGCCATTATACTGGTTGATGTGCACTGTTAGTGGCCATACAAAACGAGCAATTTACTGTTCTTCACCATTATTTATCAGACTTTGCTTCTTGCTCTTCCTTGGAAGCTATAGATTGTTCTTCTGACCTCCAGAATTTCAAAATAGTTATTTCCAGCAGTTCTTGCCTATTTATTCTGGTAAAGGACTGAGGCTTGGAGTTCCCTTCTCTGCCATATTCCCCCATCCCTTTTTTTTGTAATTCTTTTTACTGTGGGCCTTACACATTTCAGTGAAATGAGAGTTTTCCAAAGACATGTGGTTTGGTTGATTTCTTCCCACCCGCTTCCAGTGGCCACATGGTTTATTTATCACAAGCTATGTTCACTTGTCACAATCTACACTCCATCTACCCCCAACTTAACATTCACTCCTTTTGCTGAATCTACAAATCTATTGGTTTTATCAGGACAAAGAGCCATATAATGACCACAAGACCACAAAAAGCAGTTCCTTCATCCCAACACATATTCACATAGCCCCTTTATGTTTGAAAACTCCACATTGCCTCAAAAAGATTTTTTATTGAACAGTGCAATAAATTTTTCTCCACCCTTCTGATATAGCTCCATCTTCTCTTTGTTCATTATTTTTTTTTTTTGCTCATTATTTTTGCTCACTGTTTGCACTCATTGTCTGTTTGTTGTTGTTGTTGTTTTTTCTCATTGTCTGCTCATTGTTTTTTCTTTAGAAGGCACTGGGAACCAAACCTGGGACATTCCATGTGGGACTCAATTGCTCAACTGCTTGAATCACATCCACTCCCTGCTTGTATGTTTTTGCTTGTTGTCTGCTCAGGTTGTTCATTGTTTTGCTTGTTGTTTTTGCTCATTGCCTGCTCATTGTTTTTTCTCATTTTCTGCTTGTTGTTTTCTGCTCTTTGCTCATTGTTTGTCTTCTTTAGGAGGCACAGGTTACCAAACCTGGGATCTCCTTTGTGGGAGGTGAGTGCTCAACTGCTTGAGCCACATCTGTTCACACAATCCACTTTTATATTCAACTAAAGATTAAGGAAATACATGAGCATTGAGAAGTTAAGGGTCAACCAATTTATTTAAGTGTGCTTACTCATAATTCCTTGTTCACAATAATGGTCATCCTAGCTTCCTATCAAGACAGCCCTCTTTCTGGTGCTGACTGAACTATGACACAAAGATTTGATTGCTCACAAAATTCATTGTCTAGCCTATAAAATAGCTGGAACACTGCTGACAGATGAGGAAATTCAAGGAAATATTAAGTGTACCAGGGAAGAACAAGCTCAGTCCTCATCAAAGTTTGAACAGTTTTTGAAGTTGATGATCCTTCTTGGCCCTGATCTTTTGAGTTATGGAGGGCCCTGAAGGCTGAGGTCCTACTGGGGGAGAAGGCTTCTATTGGAGGGGATCACCTGGGCCCACCTGAATAATATTCCCTGACAAATGCCTAAATATAACTCTATAGAGGAATTCAGCTGCCTCCTGCCAACAAGAATGTTCCCAATGAAAGTATTGCCTGAATGGGGTGCTTCCATGGAAGGCTGGACTCAGTGGAATCATTTTCAGTTTGCAAGACAAGGGCCTGTATATCTCTGGTGAAGAGTACTGGCCCCAAGTAGTGACACTGCCTCAGGACCTCATGGGATTCATGATACAATCTTTGAACAGATCATTTCCTCAGAAAGTATCTATGTACCCAAGTAATTCTAATTATTTGTTACTGAATACTGACAACTCATCATATTTTTTTGGATTCTTAGAAGAATTAATTAGTAGGAAAATAAATTTGGCATTCATCTTTAAAATGACCAATTAACAATGCAAATGCTAAGTTATCTTATTTGAAAAAGGAGAATTTACCAAAGATAGAATAAATTGGAACAATCTAAAAGTAAAATTAAAAAAATTGCGAAACTGCTTTAGATCATTTTTAGGAAGCATAAATTAAATTGATAGGTCTCCACTGGGTCAATTTGTTCTTTATCCAGAGTTTATCTTCTTAATATAACAAGTAATTCTATTAATTCATCCATAATGCATCAAATAATGTCTGGAATTTTGATAAGTTTTAAGAGAATGCTTATATTTTAAATTACATGTTTGAAGCTATTATTGTTGAAGATTCATTTATTATACCATTTAATTGCTAGTAACAAAATCTGTATCAGGTTTTGTGCTACTTTCTGGGACTGTGGATATAACCAAAGCTTAAGCCCTTTCCTCAAGTGGGCACCAGCCCAGGAATGTACGTAGATGACAAGACCCTCCATTAACCATCCCAGGGTCTTAAATATGGCATCACTCTAGGGAACATTTGTTGAATGAATGAAGTACTATTATGTGTCTTTGGGACAAGAATAGTGTCTTAAGAAGCAGTTTATGTGCAATAGTGTTGTATACATAATGATGCTGGTTAAGGTTTGATCCTTTACTTCTGTGGTGTAGGAAGGCTTTGATGGGGAAGTTGCACATTGAGAATCCAAAGGCAGTATAGGAGATACTGGAATGTGTAATAGTCAGGTTTTTCTAGGGAAATAGAAGTAACAAGAGATATTTGTAAACAAGATGAGATTTTATAAAATTGTTTCATGCAAACATGGGGATGCCCAAGTCAAATTCCACAGGACAGGCTGCAAGCCAGGCACTCCAAGGAAGGTCTTTGATGATTCCCCAGGAGACGCTGAGTGTCTGAAGTAGAGATGGAAATTCTCTCTCTGGATCCTGAAATCTCTTTTCTCCTTTTAAGGCTTTCAACTGATTGGATGAGACATCACTCATTGCTAGTGGCAATCTCCTCAGTTGATAGTAAAAGTGATCAGCCATTTATGCAATCAATTCACTGATGATTCAAGTCAATGAAATGTCCTTGTATTAAAATTATCCCATTACTTGCTCAATCAAACAACTTGGCACAATTTCCTCGTTAAGTTGACACATTAGCCTAACCATCACATTGTGGCTCTGAGAAGAGGGTAGAAGGCCATGTAAGGTTTCTGCACTTCCTTCTGATACCCACAGCCAAATTGTTGCTCTTCAGTTCTTTATTTTGATTTGTAGATGTGGAAGCATAGGAGTTATGACCCATTATTCAGCTTTAAGATATAGGCTTCTTGGTGTAAATGAGTAAGGTACGTTCAGTGCATGAGAGATGAATTATTGATATTGCTTCTGATGATGTTACACTTGCTGGTGGAAAAGGGCAGTACAGAGTGGATGTGAGTGCCCAGGGCTTAAATCAAGCATAGGGCATAAGGAATAGGGCCAGGATTGTAGTATCTGTCAGCCAACATAACAGTACCTCTTCTCACTTTTCTCTCTTCTTTTCTGAATTACTTGTTAAAGAATTTTCAGTTTTCAAACATTTGGCCCATAATCTGCAAGTCAAAAATTATCAGGTGAGGATTTCTGGAAAGACAACATCAAAGTTAATCAGGCATAGCACAGCTCTCTTGCAAAATAGAGGAGAAGGCATAGATGTCATCCAAAGGAGTCAATTTGGGGATCTGCAAGTGAAGAGAGTGCTGAATGCACCACCCAGAAGGGACTGGTGAAGGAAAGATGAAAAGGCCAAAGGGAATACCATGAGTTGCTGACCTGCAGCTGGAAACACTGCCTATTCCCTAACCCTAAGGTGAACAGCCTTGGTAAAACCTAGAGCTGAGCAGTCAATGGAGAGGCAAAAGGACATATTCTCCCCTGGGAAGAGGGATGGTGCAACTGAGGACTCAGTGTGGTTTCTTTTTTGGTGAGTGTAATCACCATAACTTGAAATTCTGGTTCAGAGGAGCTAGTTAGAGGAGGCTGAAGGATTCATTTCCACAGATTTGCTGAGTAGTGCCACCTTCTGGCCCACTGGGAAAGTGATGGAGGGCAAGGCTTGTCTCCTGTTTCTTTCCCAAGCACCATAGATCTGGTCCATGCCCCCTTAACAGGTCCTGGCCCCTGTTTTGATAGCTTAAATAGAACAATCTTAAAGTTTTAGGAAAAAATTAAACCAAAAATTAAATATCTGTAAAATAATACCACTAAGGAAGAGAGAGAAATTGATCAACAGTAAAAGTACCAATATTATCAGAGGCATAGATATCAACAAAATATAACTAACCATAATAAGAGACAGCAAGCTATGTCCAAGTCAAAGGAACAAACCAAGTATCCAGATGAAACACAGGATTTAATGAAACTAATCAATGATGTTAACACAAACATCCCTAATCAATTTAAGGAAGTGAAGGAAAATATGGCTAAAGAGATAAAAAGATATTAAGATGACACTGAGTGAGGAAAAGGAACAATTTGAAATCCTGCAAATAAGTTACAGATTTTATGGGAATGAAAGACACAATGGATGAGATAAAAAATACACTAGAGGAGGGCAGTGGATGTAGTTCAAGTGGTTGAGCAACTGCTTCCCATGTACAAGGTCCTGTGTTCAATCCCTGGTACCTCCAAAAACAAACATATCTCATAGAGGAGCAGATGTAACACAGTTACTGAGCACCTGTTTCCCATATACAATGTCTCATGCTCAATCCCTGGTACCTCCTAAAAATACACTAGAGGAATATATCAGCAGACTTGAAATGGTTAAAGAGTAATCTAAGCACCTTTAAAATATATTTATATATAAAATAGCATTTTTGTAAGAAAATACACATATATGCATATATATTTGTATATCATTTTACAAATATTGGTATGTACTGTGAAAAATCTTGATTTTTATGAACAATAAAAAAATAAATTAAAAAAAAAAGAAATATGTTAGACACACACACACACACACACAAAGAATAAATAAGTGAAATCAAGGACAAAACATCTGAACTTGAAAAGACAGGAGAACAGAGAAGAAAAAGACTGAAAAAATTTTAAGAGTGTCTCAAGGAATTGATTAACAATGAGAAATTCACAACCATATATGTTATTGGTGTCTTAGAAGAGAAAGGAAAAGTTGTAGAAAGAATATTTGAGGAGATACTGACCAAAAACTTTCCAAATCTTAGAAAAGACATGGATATCAATATTCAAGATGTACAGCATACCTCAAACAGAGAAAATATTCATAGACCTTCTGTTAGATATCAACTATTCAGAATATCAAATGTCAAAGATAAAGAGAAGATCCTGAGAGCAACAAGAGGAAAGAAATGTATCAAAAAGGACCTTCAATAAAGCTAAGTGTTGAATGCTCATCAGAAATATGGCGGCAATAAGGCAGTGGTATTATATATTTAAGGTAATGAAAGAGAAAACCTGTCAGCCAAAAAAATCTTTATCCAACAAATCTATACTTCAGAAATGAAGGCACATTTAAAGTCTTCAAAGACAAAACAAAACTACAAGAGTTTGTTATCAAGAGACCAGAACTCAAGAGATATTAAAGGATGTGTTCAAGATGGAAAGGAAAAGATTAGGGTGAGATGTCTGGAGAATAGTGTAGAAATTAAAATTAGAAGTAAGAGAAGCTGAAAGAGTTAAAAGACAGACAATAAAAATATATGACAACAGAAAGCCAAGGGATAATATGGAAGAAGCAATGCCTTTACAATAGCAACACAATGTTAACTGAAATCCCCAATCTAAACACATAGACTGAGAGAATTGAATAAAACACATGAGCCATATATTTGTTGTCTTCCTCAGACTCACCTTAGATGCAAGGACACAAATCAGATTGAAAGTGAAAGAATGAAAAAAGACATTCCACACAAATAGTAAGCAAAAAGAGCTGGAGTAGGGATACTAATATCAGATAAAGTATATTTTAAAACAGAAAATTGTTATGAGATGAAACTGGTCATTATATATTAACAAAAAGGCCAATTCACCAAGAAGAAATAACAATAACAAATATTTGTTCACCTAACTTAGGTACCCCAAAATACATGTGACACACACTGTGAAAACTGAATGGAGAAATAGATGTCTCTACAGTAATAGTTGGAGACCTCAACACACAACTCTCAGCATTAGATAGTACTTATAGACAGAGAATAGATAAGGAAACTGAGGGCTTGAATAATATGATAAATGATGTAGATCTAACAGATATTTATAGGACATTACACCCCAAAACAGCAGGCTGTACATTCTTCTCAAGTGCTCATGGATATTTCTTCAAGATAGACCATATGTTGGGGCATAAGTCAGCTCTCAATAAATTTAAAAAGGTAAAAATTATAAAAAGCATATTCCCTGATCATAATGGAATGAAGCTGGGAATGAACAACTGGCAGTGAAGGGAAAATTCACAAATATATGGAGACTAAATAACACCCTCTTAAATAATCAATGAGTCAAAGAAGAAATGGCATGAGACATCAGTCAAGATCTCTAGATGAAAGAAAATGAGAACAAAACACATCAAACTTATGAGATGCCATGAAGGCAGAGGTGAAAGTAAAATTTATAGCCCTCAATGCTTCATTACAAAAGAAGAAAGAGCTAAAATCAATGACATAACTACACAGCAGAAGGTACTAGAAAAAGAACAGCAAACTATTCCCAAAGCAATCAAATGGAATGAAATAACAAAGATCAGAGCATAAATAAATGAAATTCAGAACGAAAAACAATAGAGAGAATTAACAAAACACGTAGTTGGTTCTTTGGGAAAATCAGCAATATTGAAAACTCCTAGCTAGACTGACAAAGAAAATAGAGAAGATGTAAATAAATAAAATCAGATGTGAAAATGGACACATTACTACTGACCCCACAGAAATAAAAGAGATCATAAGAGGATACTATGAACAACTCCATATGAACAAACTAGATAACATAGATGAAATGGACAAATTCCTAGGAACATATCAAAAACCTATACTGATACTAGAAGAAATAGAAGACTTCAACAAACACATCACAAGAGACTGACACAGTCATTAAAAACCTCCCCAAAATGAAAGGCTCTAGGCCAGGTGGTTCACAGGTGAATTCTACTAAGCATTCTAAGAAGATGTAATGCCAATCTCAATATCTTCCAAAAAAATTTGAACAGGAAGGAACACTATTAAACTCAATCTATGAAGCCACATTACCCTAATACTGTAGCCAGATAATGATATTATGAAAAAAGAAAATTACAGACCCATTTCCCTAATGAATATAGATGCAAAAATCTTCAACAAAATAGTCACTAATCAAATCCCACAATGTATTAAAAGAATTATTCATCATGTTCAATTGGATTTTATCCCAGGCATGCAAGAATGGATCAAGACAAGAAAATCAATCAGTGTAATACATCATGTTAATGTATCAAAGAAGGAAAAATCACATAATCATCTCAATTGGTGCAGAAAAACATTTGAAAAAATACAGCATTCATTCTTAATAAAAACACTCCACTCCAAAGGATAGGAATTGAAGGAAAGTTTCTCAACTGATAAAATGCATATGTGAAAAACCCACAGCTAACATTGTACTCAATGGTAAAAGATGGAAATCTTTCCTATTGAGATTGGGAGCAAGACAAGGATGCCCAGTCAAGACTGTTGTTCAATATAATGCTAGAGATTCTAGCTATAGGAATTGGGCAAGAAAAGAAATAAAAAGCCTTAGAATTGGTAAGGAAGCAGTAAAACTTTCAATATCCACAGATGACATAATCTTATACCTAGAAAGTCCTGAAGAAGGTACAAGAAAGCTACTGGAATTAAACAAGTTCAGCAGAGTGACAGGATACAAGATCAATGTGCAAAAATCAGAAATGTTTCTATACACTAGTAATAAGCTATCTGAGGAGAAAGTCAGGAGAAAAATTTTATTTACAATAGCTACTAAAATAAATTTAGGAATAACCTTAACCAAGCATGTATTCAGAAAAAAATGTATGGCTAAAAGAAATCAAAGAAGACTAAATAAATGGAAGAGCACTCTGTGATCATGGATTGGAAGTTTAATTATCATTAAGGTGTCAGTTCTACCCAATTCTGATATACAGATTCAATGCAATGCAAATAAAAATTCTCACAGCCTTTTTAGAAAAAGAAATGGAGAAAACAATTATAAAATTTATTTGGAAAGGTAAAAGGCCAAAAGTAGCCAGTTACAGCTTAAAAAGGAAGAATGAAGTTGGAAGACGCTCACTTCTTCACTTTAAGTCATATTACTTAGCTACAGTAATAAAAATAGCATGTACTGGCATAAAGAGTGTATATAGACCAATGTAATCAAATTGATTGCTCAGAAAGAGACACTCACATCTATAGTGTTTCAACCCAACTTTGAAGGGCACTGGTTGGGGCAGCCATAAGACCAAAAAAACACACTAGGCAAATGGTTAGACATGAGATTTCTTGGGCCTTACAAACAGAAGAGACTTTTCAATGGCAGCCAGTGAAAAAATGAGATTAGCACTCCACAAGGAAGTGTGGAAAGGAGGGGTGATATAAGGAGTCTCAGGGTGAAGACAGTCCATAGGGTATCAGAAGAGAGTTTCTGCAAAATTTACTGGAGGCACACAAATGGGGTGTTTGGTAATGTTATCCCAGAAAGGGAGTATAGTCTTGAGGGGACTAGAGTTTCCAGGACCATTTGTATATTTTTTCCTTTGGGAAGCTTTGTTAATTTTTAACTAGTAAGTGTCCAGGTTAGGCTGGGTGGCTACATGCTTGAGAGTGTTTCATCTAAGGGAGACATCCCATTCCCTAAGCTCCCATAATCCACTCACACACAGAAGGCATCATTAACCATAGGACAGACATTGCATCCACATTCCACAATAACAGTATAACAGACAACAGAATAATAATGAGTACTCTACTAAAAACATATAGACCTATGAAGACATGTCACCAGAGCCAGGAAAGGAAATTCAACCAGTCAGATAGGGGGGATCTGTAGGTGATTCGCCAACGTTCTGCATGTGCTCTTGCATTTGATTTAAAGCTTGTGAAATATTATAGGAGTGATCAAGAATACATGCACAACATTGAACATTAATGCTTGACAGTGAAATTACATAATTTGGGGATAACCACCCAGATTACAAATTCCCTCTTTTTCCATATAGACAGGAGCATCATGATCTAGGGTGACAGATTTAACTGTTAACCATCCTAAACCATCATTTACTGCATGTTCTAATAAAGGTTTAGACTTATTCACTTGCTGTTTACAAGGGAAAAATATAATTATGAGTTTCATTGAAAGACAGCAGCTGGAGTTTGGTATTAAGTTAGAAGATCTTTTTCCAAACTTCTTGATGAGTCATATCTTGCCATGACAGCAAGGTGATCCATGCTGTCCAATTTGCAGGAGTGGCCGTCTAAGGAAGGCCAGTCGCAACAGAGGATGGGAGGTTTTTGCAAGCTCAACATTGGGTCTAATTGTGGACAATAGTTACAGCTGAAACCCAGTACAGGAAGGTATTGGCTAGGGCGCTAAGGATGAAAAGAAAGATGTTTATGGCAAACATTAGGGCAGATCATGCTGATCTAAAACTATGCAAGCAACATTTCCATTAGTAGATAACAAAGAACCAGGTAAGGGGGTTTATGAGGAGGCTTCTAATACCATATATTTTCCCCTTTTAAATGCTCTGAGTTTTCTTCAGTGACATAAAAAACTAGCTTAGTTATAAGAAGAGTCCACATAGATACACATAGAGCCCCAGCAGGAATAGGAGTCCTTGGTTTATTAAAGATTTTAACTGGCATTTTTTGTATAAACTTTAGTCTTATAACAATGTTTTGGGTGACTCTTATTTCCCATAGGCTTCATACTCCCAACCAGCAAGTTTTCATAGGCCAGTACTATGGCCAAAGGACCTCATCTTCTCCAGTTTGTATAGTTTGAAGCATAGGCAACAATAAATTATTATTACTTCCCTTCTTGGGCTGTAAGATGGCTGGCCCTTTAACTTGGATTCTCAGTGCCTGCATTGGTCCTGCTTTTAACATTTCAATCGGAGCAGGGGCTGCAGCCCATGGTGCTGAATTTAAATAGGTTAAGGCTGGCTACAACCTTTTAGTCCATTGTTGTAAAGATCCACTATGACCTTTTATCTCTTCCTTAAAAAGGCCATTCATCCTTTTAATAAAATCTGCACCAGTGGGGTTATAAGGTCGATGAAATTTCACACACTATCCTGGTCCATAGCCCAAGACTGCATGAGGTGACTGGTAAATGGCATTCCTTGGCCACTCTCAATTTGGGCTGGCACTTAAGAATTCTGCTGAACCCAAAGTAAACATATGAAGTAAAATGATAAATGTAACTCTCAAGAGCACTTGCAATTTCCTTACTACCAGCTTAGATCAATTCACAAACACCTCACTAAATCCAAATAGCTGAGACAGACCCACAGCTCCATCCACTCTGGGGGTAACAAATACTACTGGCCACCACTGCAGGAGTTTTAGGTTATAAACTCAGAAAAGCCACAAGAGGCCAGGTAAAAATTTACTTTCTAACATATATATCTCATACCCTTCTGCTACAAAAGTAAATCTGCAGCAAAATGTATGTGAGGTGGTGAAGTCTACAAAGTTAGGTACTTGGCCATGATCTGACATCACCCTCGGTATTAGTGCTGTCAGCATAAGAATAATATTAAATCCTCTGCACTGTCTCTAGTCTGTGAATAGTAGCCAGCTTGTTACAAGAGTACTGTGGCAGTGTCTGCAGCAGTGAAAGCATACCTAGCCCCTTCCAAGAGCAGGAGAGGACTGATGTAATCCATTTGCCATTGTGGAATTTGTGCCTGGCCAATATGTACCACCTGGTGAGGCAATTGTTGTGGTCATAGGAGTGAGCATGAAGGACACTCAGGTGTTATGTCCAAAAATGCTGACAAGTGACAGACACCTGGAACTTCTGCCACAGTGCCTAGTGGCCAGAATATCGGCTTTTCCTGTCGAGCCTCGTTGCCACTTTTTGAGTCTCAGTGACATGGTTCTGGAGCAAGTGCATTTGCCTCAACATTCCTGTTACCAGATTTAATCTAGTTTCTTGACTTATGCTGCAGAAGTGAATTTCAGAGCATTTTAGGTTGGTCAGGCCAGTAATTTATTAAGGTAGGGAGATAAGAGAAATGGGAGAAAATAAGAGATCATGGGTCCCCGGTAGAAGTTAAGGGGCTGAAGAATGATAAAGAGGGCTGATTTATAGATGACAATTTCCCATTAGAGATTACAAATACCCAGGATTTACTTGCATATTGATCTGTGCAGGAGGGGCACAGTGAGAGCAAGGTGTAGAAGCCATGACATTCCTCAACATTTCTGGGATGGCATTAAAGGAGTGGGCAGGGATGTGATAGACAGTTACCTGTCACTGCTGGCAAGCATCCAGATGTACTTCCACAGATCTCTCCCCCACAGAGGGCATCCCAAGGCACTTAATTGTTCCTGTTTTGTTTCTAGTATCTGCAGTCTATCCCTGGATAAAGATGGCAGTCTTCAGAGTGACCAGACACTGTTGGTTTAAGCCCTCTACTTGCAACAGGGCATGGTATGCTGCATATAGTTGCTTTTCTAAGGGGATATATTGTAATTTGGCCCCTTGCCACAATTGTGACTAAAACCTAAAAGGAACTCACACAGAATGTTGCCTTTATCATGAACCCCACCCAAAACCAATATTGGTGCTAGCCACACCCAATTCATAGGGTAAGTCAGGGTCCATCCTCCTTAGTGCTTCAGCCTGTGTGCTATTGCCCTCTTTACTTTTTAAAAGGCAGCCTGCTGGGCATCCTCCCATTCCCATGCCTTACCTTTCTTATTAACACATACAATGGTTTTAATATCTGAGTGAAATGAGGGATGAATGGTCTCCAGTATACCAACAACTCCAGAAAGGCCATCAGTTATTTTGGAATTTGTGGCATGAGAAAATGTACTTTATTGAATACAGCAGAAGATATAGTTTTTGTGTTACTTGACCAAACAACACTTAAAAATTTGACAGAGCATTTGGGACCTTGCAGCTTGCCCTTACTGTTTGTACATCCTTAGCCCTCAAGATAAGATACCATTGTCTCTGATGCTTTTTTCAATTGAAAAAAAAATTACTGGTTAACATAGTATCATTAATATAATGGAATAGGGCTACAGCCATAGGTTTCTACCACACAAAAGATTTTTTGACACAGAGCTGTTACAGATGGTTGGGCTAAGCACAAAGCCTTGGTGAAGCATGTAAAAATCCACTGTTTGCCTTCCCACATGAAGATGAATGCAATCTGGCTTGAATTGTCTAAGGAGATATTAAAGAAAGTGTTAGCAAGATCTAAATCAAAGTGATAGTGACATAACTGGGTACTAATTTTTTGCAGTAAACCAGCAATGTTTGGGACTGCAGTATACAGTAGCGGTGTTACTTTATTTAATTCATGATAATCTACTAGTAT